>JAGDQP010056177.1:0-12988 GCA_022664845.1 Lepisma saccharinum
CTCTCAATCAAGGTTGTAATTCTTCTACTAATGGCCGTGGAACTGGGGAAGGGGTCGAAGGTCAGATTGCGGTAATGCTATTTGCATACTTTAATGTATGCTAGTTCTTTCTTATGTATCAGTGTCACTAACTAGCAGTCGGGGAATGGTCGGCGCCAGGGACGTATTTAGGGGGTCCGGACCAACCCAAACTCACAGTTTCATGGGAAAATAGTATAACTTCAGGCGTAATTATACATATACATTTCATGCCCAGACACACCTTAGACACCCCCCCAGAAGTCCTTGGACCCCTCCCAAAACCAAATTCTGGATACATGCCTGGTCGGCGCGATCCATAAGTGGCGATTGGTCGTCGGGCCGTTTTCCGAGCCGCCGTCGGTGTCGTCGAGTCATCTTTCGGACCGCCGCACAGTGGTCCCAAACAAAAATCTAGCCGGTCAAAAGTCGAAAATGCAACAACAATGAATTCGGTTGACAGTTGCACATTCAATACCTGGATAAGTCCGTAACATAAGACCGTGCTTATTGTGAGATAACAATACACGGTATGGCGGGGAGGGTGCGGGCAAAGTTGAAAATGGCCAGAGGGTGGTTTCGAGCCGAGCAGAACCATCAGAACTAAGATATTTAGTGCACAATAATTATACGGGCTATATAAGTAATGATTATTTTACGTTGAAATCATCATTAGGAGATTGACTTAAGCTTACAGTTATGTATATGACGTGTACATTATGTGTGCAATATGATAAGTTATGGTAACATATATATTTTTATGCAGCATATCAAGATATTAGAATGCCAAGTTTGACCTCCGACGTTATCCATCGAGATTTATGTACATATGTGTAGGTACATCTTTAGTCTATGTATTGTGACTATACGTGTTTGCCGCTTCCTGCCGCTTTTCATGTTTTTCGTCGTTTCAGATATGGCCACCCACCCAGGAAGATTGGACATACCACATTATGAATTGTTTGAAGCCTGGTGTAACGAATCGGAGAGTGCCAATAGAAACACTAGTGTATATAGACATGTGGAGCAACAACTAGGCCTACAAATAAATAGAGAGACCAGTTAGAAAGAGCTACCATCGAGTATTAGATGCGACACATTTTGTGCTCACGTCAAGGTAAAATGGGTACAGGCCAATAGATGCAAGAAGACATTTGTCAGGAAAAATGGTGCAAGGTTACAGAAGGTATTATAGTCTCCTCAGTGCTATTATTGTATGTTCACAATGGATTTCAATAGGAGCAGAGTTGTCGATAGAGAAACCACCCTCAACTGTAGGTAGCATTTCCGTGGGAAAATATCAAACTCGACTTTACCACTTTCCACAGTGACGAGTTTTCTTGTCTTTTCTTTTTTTTTCTTTTTTTTTTTGAAAGAAGGGAAGCATAGAAATCATCGAGCCTGGTAATTCCCTGCTTGTCTTGGAGATATGTTTCAAAGCTTTGTGAAAAGGATGTTCTGGCATTTTCACACAGATATGAGCCCCCGAGGGTAAATTTCCTGACGCAACGGTAGATTTTGTACTTTTTCCTTACATTTGACCTCATATTTAATAATTTTCCTGACTTCTCTTGATAAACCTTGAAATTGCTGACTTTTCCTGATTTTCTCTGCTTGTGGGCACCCTGTCGTACGTATTTTTGTGGAGTTTTTTTCGGCTAGCAAACGATAAGTCTTATTTTGGTTTAATTTTCTTCATTTTGGAGTATTGTGAGAAGAGAGGGAAAACAGAATCATAGAAAGAGAGAAAAATTGCTGAGTTATACATGAATTGCAAGAGTAGTGCCATTGAAACCAGTCCTAATACATATATTAGGACAAAAGGAAAACAAATAATCGACAGCACCTGATTGTCTCTTCAAACCCCGCCCTTCCCACCGCCAACCGTGACTATTCTTTGCTCTGTGACGTGGTTATCAGTCACTATGTAATATAAACATTGCATCTTAAAAGGAAAGAACAAAAACATGTCCTCCACTCTTCCCTTTTAAGCATGCAGCAAGATAAAAAATACGAAACTCCTTTTCCATATTACGTAATTTGCTTTTGAAAAATAAAGCACGTATTTTAGAAAAAAAAATAAAAGTCGTTAAAAATGTTCCTATCAACTAACTTTGGACAAAAAACAATAACAATCAACTACACAACTATTTCAATAAAGATATTTTTCGAGTTTCAGATACATTGAAATAAATTGGCTTTATTTATGGTAAATTATGGAAAGCCCTGGCCAAAACCTTCCCCATGCTCTGCCAACCTCATCCCGGTTCATCTCTCTTTTCCTCTCTCTCAATCTCTCTCCCTCTCCGGAAGAGAAGGAAGAAGAAGGAAAGGGAAAGAGAGAGACAAAGAGCTGTCTCTCTCTCTCTCTCTCTCTCTCTTTGTCACCGAGCCGCCGTAACTCAGTAGTAGAACGTTGGAGAAGGGTTCGGGAACTTGTGAGTTCGATCCCAGCGTTTGACCATCCTGACTGAGGTTTCACACAAGGGAAATGCCGGGGTGGCACCTTCAACATAGGCCCTGGCCGACACCTTTCCGAATCCTTTCACCATCCCTATCCCAGCCTGAGCCTTAGATGCCTAAAGGCCATAAATAACATTAAAAAATTAAACTATATATCTCCTTTCTTTCTTTATTTCTTTCTTTGGCTCGGGCCGGGATGAGGTAGGCAGAAGATGGGAAAGGTATTGGCCAGGGCCTTTCATAATATACCATCACAGTTTCAGATGCATCATAACGAAATCCGAAATATGGGTCTTTGAATCTGCGATCCAAATCGGACGAATCCATTGGACCGGATATTCTAAACCCCGGAGTTCCGAGTTTCGGATATCCGGTTCCTTTTGGATCCGGATCTGGCCATACCTACTCAGCAGTTTTCGAATTACATCAAAATGTTGCTGAAATGCATTTTGCTGCTGGCTTTTATCCCATCGTCAAAACTGCCGTTGCGTTATTGACCATGTTAATTGACTCCATGTGAAGTCGGCAAAGCTACAGCAACTGTGTTTTCATTATTAGGAAAGGCCCAAACAGTACCTGATTAGAGCGGACCGCTGTGGCTCAATGGTTAGAGCACTCACCTCTGGTGCTTGGGTTCGTCGGTTCAAACTCTCCTCGTGCCATGTGATCTTTGTGGTCAACAAACATCATGTGCGTGGGTTTCCTTGGGGTTCTCCCCTTTCCTCCCACTTTCTTCATTCCACCAATCTTTCCATTATCATCAATCTGGTCTGAGCCTGAGTTGCACAAAGGCCATAACAAATTGAATTCAAAATACATGATTACAGCAAAATAATTTATCAAGATGCGTGCTGTTTCTTGATTTTGAAATGAGTCTGTGCGTTAATGTAAATGCTTTAATGTTTATTATAAGTATAGTATTCTGTAATACGAATAAGCAACTTGTTATTTCTCATGTCAATCTTATTTGTCTTCTTTTCTTATTTTAGATCGCCAATATGCCATTGCTTATCTCTCGTGTATACATTCTTCTTCTTATTATTATTATTATACAATAATACACTATATTATTACTCTGGCAAGGTTAAAAGATTGACATTTGCACCCATTTGCTGCCGACCGGATGGTTGTCAATTTTTCTGTATTAATTTCGATGTTTACCTTGACTTGACTTCGTAACCAGTAACTGAGGCTGGAAGGCTGTTAAGGTGTGTTAAGTAGTTTATATACACCGAGAATTAACGTGCCGCGCTGGTGTAATGGACAGCATACACGGCCGGTAACTGGAAGGTCCGGGTTCGAGGTCCCGGTCGCGGCGGTTGTCAATTTTTCTGTATTAATTTCAAGGTTTACCTAACACAATGTTCTTGTGAAAAAGGAATCACAACCCTAAATATAGACAATTACGCCTAAAATTACACTTTTTTTTGCATATTAACAGGAATTTCGAGGTGGAGGTCTAGGCCAACTCCCTAAATACATACACCCATGAGTAGGGGTAGGGGACCCATTTGAACGGGAGGCACCTTAGAACAGTGGAGATAACGTTTAATTTATAAAATGATTTTTTTGTCCATTTATAAATTGCAAGCATCATGCCACACAGCTGTCATTTGTTTTCACCATTTGTGTACGTTACCTGGCGAAGTATGGTACTTGATGTAATTTGTGGGTACCAACGTAAAAATTCATATCAGATATAGCCGACCGGGTGGCCGAGCGGTCTGCGGCGGTAGGCCATCGGCTCGAAGGTTCCGGGTTCGAGTCCCGGCAGGGGCATGGGTGTGGATTTTAACAGCTAAAGGCGAATCGTGACGGGCCGAAGTCTAAAGTTACCAGCCCATATAAAAATAAAGTTTACCAAAGTTTTTCATCTGAGAGATTGTAAGCTTCTGGAGAGAAGAGAACTGTAGCATATCTTACCATGTTAACTTACGAAGTAACTACACTCCTTCACGCATTAAATTGTCCTTTTTGCTTTCTGATAACCCTTCTCCTTCTTCCATAATAACAAAATGTGCATAATTGGACGTACTGGGGCAGCTTTGAACAAAAAGAGTGGGGTAGATTTGAACACGGCAGCAGCTTATGTCCCTACAGCTAAAACTTATTGTTGAGAAGAGAAATTAGTTTGCAACATATCAACAGTGTAAAAGCATTTCAATTAGGCTATGTGTAACATTGTAAACAAAATTTGTACGAGTTCAAAGTTTATGCAAGCCTAATGGTTAAGCAATCCTCATAACCCCAATAAAGAAACAAGCTAGCAAGCAAGTTCAACGTTTATTAATAACTGCGTAGTTTATATTCTTTGTATGGCTAGCAAAACTTTAGTTTACTTTCTTCTGCTTCTGTATTTGTATTTAGAAGCGTTTACTAAGAAATTAATAATCTTGTAATAAAATTAAGGATGTGTTGAAAGCTGCCCCAGCCATGTTTATATCTACACCGTAGGGGGGCACCTTTGAACGATAGCCACCCAGTTCCTGTCCTTGCTTTAAGGTGACAATGAAGTACGTCATTTTCTTCGGCGAGCTGCATATGTTCCAATGCATATGTTATTTAGCCGGCCGGGT
Source organism: Lepisma saccharinum (assembly GCA_022664845.1). Taxonomy (NCBI): domain Eukaryota; kingdom Metazoa; phylum Arthropoda; class Insecta; order Zygentoma; family Lepismatidae; genus Lepisma; species Lepisma saccharinum. The sequence goes on from JAGDQP010056177.1 coordinate 5,058, forward strand.
GGTCGAGCGGTCTGCGGCAGTAGGCCATCGGCTTGAAGGTCCCGGGTTCGGGTCCCGGCAGGGACGTAGATATGGGTTTTAACAGCTAAAGGGCGAATCGTGACGGCCGAAGTCCAAAGTTACTAGACTGGCCCATATATAAAAAGAATAAAGTTTGCCAAAAAGTTTTACATATGTTATTTGTCTCTCTGAACAAGTTCTCTGCGTGTGAGGAACCAAAATTAAATACGCCAAACAACGTGTTCAAAGGTGCCCCCCTCTTCCTACTTCCATATTGCTCAATTTCATTGTTTTTCGATATTTTAAAAATTGTTTGGTATTTTGGTATATTAATATCGTTCGGTATTATGGGTATTTCGGTACCTCGGTATAGCGGTATTATCGGTATTTTAGTATATCGATAATTGTCGGTATCCAAAACATACCGAAAGTCGGTATGAAAATCTCAATACCGAACACTCCTAGCAGAAGTCATGAAGGAAACAATAAACAACGTGTCCGGAAGAATATCGGTTTCGCCAAAATATTTTCGAGCTTATTAAAAAAAAAAAAAAAAAAAAATCTTGGGAGTGCCAATAACTGGACGAATTTCAGGGACGTTTACCCATTTCAAATCCCATTACTCACTTCGTAAAAAATCTGAATGGTAACATGGTTGCATCCGAATACTAAATTTGCTTTTGTTCAGGGTCATCTTGTTTTTTATATAACTACCTTTATTACTTCTCCAATTTTCATGTGTATTGTAGTTTTTGCGTTTCAAATACCATTGCTTTCGTTTCATCATGCTTATCTCCATTCCACAAACTTCACAGCTATTTCTTAGATATTACCAACACCTTGTTAATTGATGTTTTAACCTCTGCAAGAAGAAGAAGAAGAAGAAGCGTAAATCGTCTGCAAATCTAACGCAAAAGTATGCTTAAATAAATAAACACAGCAAAGAGAACGAATTGATTTGTAGACAATATTTCGTGAATATTTTTATTACTTCCGCATAATAGAAAAAAAGGAGACAAATAGAGTGTAATAATCTTTATGGAAGCATCAACAGAAGAACGAAAAGAAGAAGAAGAAGAAGAAGAAAATAACGGGTGAAGAATCTGTGGTGTGAGGAGAAGAAGAATACTTTAAAGAAATGTGGATAAAATTGCATGTTTCTCTCTGGAATGTCTTTCCCGTGTGAAACGCCACGCTATGACGTGTTTTTTTTTTTTAGATAACTTGCTGGATGTTATGTTCTTGGTTGCTTGTTATAGAATTATGATCCTATGGTCCAAGTGCTCACTCACTCCGTTGACTGGTCTGCACATCTGGGTCTTTCAGACAGAACATAAAGTACGTTGCCATCTGCTTGGATTTTTACTTTATACTTACAAACTTTATGATATTAAAGTATCGCCACTATCTTGATATCACGGACTAAATCGGAGAGTTTCAAGCAAGAAAATATATTTTTTCTTTATTTGAAACTTCAAAGTATTTCAATTATGAGCTGGAGTCTGGAAAGTGTCCTTTTTTTTTTTTCGTCGAGTCAAAAATTGCAAAAATTGAATGTTGAAAAAAAATCATAATGCAAATCACAAGCAATTGTTTTTTAAAATATTTTTTTCGCGAAATTGATAAAAAGTGATAAGTGGCATGTGCATTATTACGGATATTTTGTTTTCAATTACTATACAATATATATTAAAATTAAAGTAAATAAAATTCTAATATAAATTGGGGGTTCGGGCGGGGGGAGGGAGAGAATTTTAAACATGTTTATACAGCAGCAATCTTTTGGGTGATGATGACCTGCTTCAACTCCGGCAGTGTTCGAGGTTTGCGCAGAAAATGTGTAGTGAAAAATGATAGGGTCTAGGATGTTTCGGTGCAGGATTTTTCGGCGTAGAAAGTTTCGGTGTAAAAGAATGTTGCGCTTCAAGGAAATTTCAGTGTAAGAACTTACTGATTAGTAAAAGAGCGAAGTTTAATATTTAGTTGCTACACTATTATTACAACGACATTCAAGTTTCCCAGCACCAGCAACCTGTTCAGTTGTAACTATTACATGTTGAATAAATAGATTTCGAAACAGATTGCGAACAATGATTAACCCTCACAAGAGAAGGAGAGAAAGAAGTAGATGTTATAAAAGTGTTTACACATAAATGAACTTGGATGACATTCTTTGTTTTATTCATTAAATACATATTTCAATTCATTTTATGATAAAAAGAGAGAAAGAGTACAAATATTGTAATATCATTCAGATATCCAGAAGTATATCATATCAGAATTATAACAGAAAATAAATGTTTTAAAATGTGCTGGCCCTATTGCTTCCCCGTGTATTAGTCCACTGTGGGTAGGCCCAATTCACCCATCCGGACTGAGCGGAAGTTGCCTAAAAGTCTTAAAGTTAAATGCAAATTTGCTTTATGATTCAAGCTCAGATGACAAGAAAAACACTTATCCGCAATATTGCATGAACACTTATGATATTACGAGTACAGTTATGCTTTGACCACCTAGTATTAGTGAGACAACGTGAAGATGAACCAACGACATTGGTTTCGATTTCTGGACTAACTAGTAAACCTGTAGAAAATCTTATTCAGAAATGAGCATATAGAATTTATACCAAATCCTGAACTGGTTTTAATTATAAACTGAGTGGGCCTACTTCACGTCCCGTTTGCGGCAATACGTTTTTGCAACTTTACATTCAATAAAAAATATACACTTACTCTTTAACTGACAGTCCTAATTTCACATAACAAGGAAAAGATAAAAACATTAGGTAAAAAGGTAATGCACAATCCCTATGACATTCCCAGGGCCTAATACAGTATGTACAAAATCTTTCATGCACTGTAAGTTGCCATCCACGCTTTAATTAGACAATTTGAAAGAAGTTTAACGAACATTTCAAACTACAGCTCACTTTTAAATGTTCGCTAAGCTTTATAAAATGTTTTGCTGCATCTGACGCTTCCTCAAGATTTTCTTTGCGCACTAGAAGTTTCTCAAGCAATTTTGCACTCTTTTTTTTCGGCTTCAGTACATTGTTTCTTTCTCTTTCTGTTTTCGGCTCCACATACTTTCTTTCTGCCAGACATGACTTTTAACTTTAAACTAAAGCGGTGGTGCTTCTAGTAATAAAAGTTCTTTGAATAAGGACACCCCTTTTACTCTTTCGTGACAAATCAGCGCCCTTTAGACCTATTTATAGCGAACTTGGCCCCTGCCTCCTTCCAAGATTATGGCGCCCCCTTTCCCTCGCGCCCGGGTGGGAGCCCCGATCGCTCCCGTGACTACGTCCCTGGTCTTCATAGTTGGAAAGACGTGACTTTGAGCTCAACGGCCGATTATTTTGACCGAGGTGTTTTCAGGGTTGTTCCAGAGTCACACCAGGATAATGTCGAGATGTTAACTTCAAATAGGTCTTGGTCGGTTGTGCTCTTACATTCGCTCCTCTACTACCGATCTGAGCCACAGATGCCTAAAAGCCACATACAAAATTCAAATTCAAGTTGGAAATTCAAATACAATAATGATTTTTATTGGTAGTATTCCTTCGACACTGGGGGGTCCATGGGAGATTGTGAATGAGGATTTGAGGCTGCTTTGGGCTTCAGTAGTTTATTCTGGAGATTATTCTCGGATCAATTGTGGTGTAGGAAGAAAGCTAATGGGTGCAGGAGAGTCTGCTAAAATCCAGGATTCAGTACAGAATGCAGGTAAAAATGACAACGGTAAAATTAGGGAGGGGAAGCAGTACTTAGTATGTATTTGAAGATTTCCGTAGAATAGGAAATTCGGTTTATTTCATTCATAACTAGAAGATATTTGATTAGTTCTAACATGGCAAGAGAAAATTTCTTGTTACTCTCAACATTAGAAACAATCATCTTTTGATTTTCTAGCATTCGGTTGCACGATCACGCATTTAATCCGCCGATGAAGATGTCGATAATTTAAGGATTAACCCTTTTTTGGGGTGGATATTTCGTTGCACCATCACATATCCAAAGATATTATAGGCAAATCCGAAGATTAAAAGTAATCGTCAGAATTGGGGGTTTAAACTAGGATAAAGTCCTAATATAACACGAGAAAACCAAATACAAGTATAGAAAGAGGTCGTAAACAGAGAAGTTCATGTTTCACAAAATATATTTGCTGGCATACACTTAATGGGTAGCACGTATGATTTGTATTTCCTAAATACGTACTTTTGAACTTTGGGAAAATAATGTTCGTTGTTTTGTGGACAATGGAAATATGATGTTCGACGACGTCTATAACAGAAATACTTAAGAAGAGTAAGTTTACAGGCAAGGCATTTGATGCAATGTATAATGTGTAAATTACACATTAGATTATCGTTTTCTATAATGATTCTCGTATAAGGAAAAGGCAGTCTTCCCCTGTTACAAAACGCACCAAGTCGCTTGAGTGCATATCCTTAACGGTAACTATAATTGAGGGTCTTAATAATGAAAAAAAACGGAGTATCTTTCAATTTTAATGTTTCGAGAAACAAAGTCATTTTGTGTTTTAAGTCAGAAAACTTTTGATTTGCACTAAATTGTTGAACTACAAAACCAATTCAACAATGTACAGTGATATTTGGTTAACTTTGCTGCAAATCGGTGTATATGTTTGTCACTAAAGGTTCGTTAGGTACAACATCACTCATTTAAATTCATTCGCGTTTACAAGCATTTTTATATTTTGAAAAAGAAATGGGCTTAGTTCTTATGAAATTTGAGAATTTTTGTTTATTGAATACACGTTCAACGCTTACTTTCACAGAGGTATTCTGAACGTATACATTTTACCTATAAGTTGTTGTTTTCAACAATTGTTTTGTTGTTCAAAGTCATGATTAGTCCGAAATACTGTAGTTCAATTTTCCTCAACTATACACACATTCAGAAATGAGGAGGTAACGTGCAGAATTCCAAAAAATCCAAAAGCTCATACACTGTAAAAATAGGAGACACAACGTTAATCCAAAAAATGGACCACTTTTTGGATTAACCTACATTCAGCCGGTTTTCGGTTGAACGTTTTACTTTCTGTAAAATTTCAAAATGCGTGTATACATTACATATATATGAGTGTTCCAACGTATTTCATTCAATCCGAGCATTTTTTAAAGTAGAAAAGAATAAAAGGAAATATTCCTTTTTTTAAAAAAAAAAAAAAAGTTCAAGTGGTTGGGTTTCGATAGAAGGTCCACAAGCACACTGGTCAGACGCTCTAACCACTTCGCTACGAAGGCAGTTAGTGACTCTAGCTTTCTGAGCGAGCTATGGTTGTACTGTGAAGGAGGTTAATTATTAACACGTTTTTTATTTTACTACGAGGAATGTCTCGTGAATACAAGGAGAGATGCTTTTGCTACAGTGTAAAGATTTATACCCAACTTAATTTCTCGGCCCACCAGTAAACTGTTTGCTGTTCACAGTGTAAAGGCAATGTAAACACTCAAAATGGCGGGACGTTCAGTGACAAGCAAGTAACGTTACTCCTGTTACTGGATTATAGAATATCCAACTAAGGCTTAAACTTCATCCACAAAACTACGTAACCTTAAAATTTCTTGTTTAGCTTACACTTCGATTAGAAAATGACCGAGTTTTAAGCGTAAAATAAGTTGAACGTTCACGGACAAATCACTTTGGCTAGTTTCAACCTATTTTCAGTTAACGTTAAGCTATTACAAAGAAAATGTTAAACTTAAAAATGGAGTTAATTTTACCAATCTTTCCACTAAAAGGCTTACACTATATCCACGTTTAAGAGTAAATACAACAAAACGCTAATTTTCGACTTTTATTTCTCCATAAGGCGGAGTAACTTTAATCCATTTCGTGTTTCCAATTTTTACAGTGTACTCGAGTAAAAAGCTCATTTCCGTTTCTCTGTCCAAAAAGTTCACACAGAAATAGACTAAAGTTCATTGAAAGATTTATACCTCAATTTTCCTCACTTAGTGTCACGCAGGTTAGAGTTTCTTGAAAAAAAAAAAAAAAAAAAAAACTACCAAGGGTTAGTTCTACAATCGACCGCTAAACTTCTAGTCAGCGCTAAGTTGAGTTCAACTCTCATTTTGCGTATTCTCATTGGCCAATATCAGACTTGGCCTCAACGTAGCGCTGATTAGAAGTTTAGCGGTCGATTGTAGAACTCACCGTTAGAAGACCGTGAATAAGATTATGTCAAAAGCTATCCTGAAAGCTATACAAAAAGTTAGCTGCCCATATTAACTGCAAGGTATCGAGATAGGTGCTGGAATATTGATCGAAGTGTACAAAAAGTGTATTTATTATTATTATTATTATTACATTCTTTTCTTTAGTTCAAAATGGTTCGTGGTGTCCTCAAATCTTGCAACGTTAATTTAACTCATTTCCCGAGGTTATACAATGATGACATTTGCCACAGCAAAGTAAGTCAGGTTACAATACAATATTCCATTGTTACTTTCATATAATTCTGTATATTGATATATTTTAAAAGCGTATTTTAATATATATTTTTTAAATGGACTTCTTTATCCTAAAATAAATACTAGTCTGCAATGACGTGCGGTTTGACTGGTTGCAGAACACTTTTGGACTTGGAACTTGAGAATCGAAACACCGAAATGACTCGAAAATATAATTTAAAAAAAAACTTTTTAAGGACATACTTTTCGTAAACAGTTCCTACTAAAAAGTAAAACAAATAATTTTGTTTATGCATGACTAAAAAGAAAAGTATGGGGCGCGCCAATTGAAGAATTTATAAAGTGACAGTTTATGAGAGCGCGACTCATGCTTTTCTTTTTAGTCATGCATAAACAAAATTAGTTTTTACTTTTTAGTACGAAATTGTTTAAGAACAGTGTCTTTAAAAAGTTTTCTTTTAAATTATTTTTTTAATGATTCAACCAACAAAAGTAATTTGAGCTTCACTTTCCTCCTGGATTGAAACACTGCCGAGTTCTAGCGTCATCCCGTACATCCAAGCCTCGCCAGGAACGTTATTAGGGGGGGGGGGTCTGGACCCCTGAAAATTATTTTTTGTTTGTAAAATAGACAAAATTATATGGATTTTACGAAAGAATCTGAATATCCAAATGGCTACCATCTTTTTTCCTAACCCTTGCCCCCTAAGCTACATGAGGCGATCCGCAATATTGTCTCATCAAACTGCAAGCGGGGGTCTATTTTATACCAAAAGCCGAAGCACTAGTGTGCAAGTGGAAGTAATAGACCGAGAAAGAAATCAAGGAACAAAATAAGTGAATCAGTTACCTCAATTGGCCGACCACTGGTGCCCTCACCCTACAACATATTTCTTGTCTGCGAAGTTGGCAACGCTATTTTTTTTTTTTTTTTTTTTTATGTACATAGCTGACTGATTCGTTCCTACGTTTCCCTTCTACACTGACTCGGTCGGTCACTTACCTTACTTAACCATGAAAAAGGTAAACTGATTGACTGCTGAAAAGAAAAGGATGATGGGAAATTATGTATGCATGCAATGCCAGAAATATTTATTCGAAATCTTTCCTTTATGTTTCTCAAACTTTCCGATTTTGCGGACCACTAAATTAAAAGTTTACATGTTATCGGACACTAATGTATTAATTATAATGTCACTCTCATTCACTGATTGAACAATATTTTAAAATCTAGGATTTGAAATTATATATTTAAAAAAAATCATATTTACTGGTATTTGCTTCCAACAGGGATTTACAGTCCTAAATACAAAGAACATGTATTAAAAAAAGAAAAAGCCAAATGTATCTATACAAGATTTTAACGTTAAGAGGCGGGAGGCCCCAGTTTGAATTTATTTTAAGGCCTTTAGGCAACTATGGCTCAGGACGTATGGATGATGATGGAATGAAAAAAGTGGGAGGAAACGGGAGCACCCCGAGAAAA
>JAGDQP010056178.1:0-12988 GCA_022664845.1 Lepisma saccharinum
ATGGATAAAAAACAAAACAAAACAAACAAACAAAAAAAAAAAAAAAACAATTCCATCAAGTAGGGTGTCGCCTCGGTGACAACTACTTCTTTTGGGAGTTGTAGCAAATGAGAAAAATAACTTACTATATACATAATTTTATATACAAGAATAAACTATATAAACAGTAAGTTATTTTTCTCATTTGCTACAACTCCCAAAGAAAGTAGTTGTCACCGAGGCGACACCCTACTTGATGAAATTGTTTTTTTCTTTTTTTTTTCTCATATGACACCGCGGAGGTAGCTGGAGCCATATTAACTCATTTTCCATAATTTGATCAATACCGAGTGGTAAGCATCGTTTGCTTCCGTTCATTCCATTTTTATGTGATACTGCTCACTTCACGACAGAGTTGAGAGGACTATTTTGCTTCAGGTAGCAAAGTCGGTCTCTGTCTCTGTCTCTGTCTCTCTCCACACGTATACGTAATAACTCTGTGCTCTCTCTCTCTGTCCCTCTCAACAATTTTTGTGTATATGTGTATTTTGTCTGGATGTATAATTTCATCAACATTTTTCTTTGGTTTGGATCGTTTCACGCAGGCACAATGAAAGCAATTTTGAAAATTATTTTGAATTGTAAATTACTTTTAATTAAATTATTTTAGAAGAATCAATTGACATCTGGTCATTTCTCGGAAATCAAAGTATTTTTGGAAGGAAAAATTTAATGTACCTTCAGTGGGATTCGGACGCTTCGGTGCACGGATATTTAGGTGTAATTTTTTATCTTTACATCGATATGTTCTATCCAGTTAATAAAAGTTACAAATACTCATAAATGCTTAGAAATGTATTATTTAACAATTGTAACGTTTACTTGTGTTAGATCATTTGATCTCTTTTCAATTAAAAATATATCAAAATGCAGGATAAAGAACCATTTAATTGATGTCATAAAGGGAATTTTTAATGCTGAACATCTTTTTATCTGACTGCGATGCGTCTTGAGCAAGTGATGCTGGGCCATGAAGAGAGAATAAAGAAATAATATGGTGATTGATATTCGCAAGAATTGAGAAAAGTTTGTGCAAATTATAACTTTGACGATGTTCTTACGTTTTCAAAGGGAGTTGCGCATAACCAGAAAGTGGATACGTATTTACTTTGTCATGTGATATAACACTTATTTCTAGATTTGACGAGACTGAGGGATTTATTTCTGTGCAGTGTGTACGGCATTGACCTTACACGTAATCATAGGTACTGTATGAATTAAGGGTATTTTGTCGAAGTGATACATAATTCACGAATTCTCATTGTTTATAACCATTTATATTACGAATAAAATTGTCCTGAACTGTAGATGTCAAAAGAGCATACATAAATTTAAAACAAGTGAGTAGTAGCCCAGTCGGGGGACTGTGCATATAAGCTACCGCCTGTCTTTAGCAGCGAGCATCCAGTATATTTATATGATCAATGTTACATTGGAAAAATTGCACTAAGTCCTTTCCAACGACATCTCAACCACATTCCTAGCCCTGGTAGTTGTAAAGTTGAAATCCACCAAAACTGACCTTACTATCTGGGTACGGTTTTGCACTCGTCTTGCCGAGACCTTATAACAGGGATAAATTTTGGCTTACGTCCCGACTGTTATATGCGCATCCAGTGTGAAGTGTTTTCCTGCAAGCCAGCACCAATCCAGGTAAGGACTGAAGCCCGCGCAACCGATGTAGCAGTTGTAGTAGAATGGAGACCCCGAGATGGCAGCACCTATCAATTAGTCAAGTATAGTGGATTAGTGTGTGTGATGTTTCTTAAACTAAAATCCATTTAATGGACGGTGATACTAATATATATATATATGAACTGTCGCTAATAAGATAAATAGTTTATATGAGTGTTATTGTAGATATATATGTAAGTGAAAGTGTATGTCTTGTAGTAGTTTATTAACCACCACACCAGGTAGTGGAAAGCAGTGGTTGTCACAGCAATGTCGCACCAATATCATTCTACAGAAAACTCAAACTCTTTGAACGAGACGTCTTTCGAATTGCATATAGGATTAAACTGCCTAGTCTCATTGCTGATCTCTATGCGCGAATTGATTTCCCCCACATTATCTTTCATTTATAAACACTACGCACCCGATATATCACTCAACGCTATGAAACCTATCATCCATTGCTATTAGACACTATGCATCAAGACTCGAAATACGACCCTCAACGCCCACCTCTACAAGACAATCCACTCTCCCTCTTAATCAGTATCTACCTCAAAACTCTCCACCACAACGACCCTGACATACTACACCTTACCCCTTTCTCTCACCCAAACCCACCTGATCATATCATGCCATCAAATGCACTGTAATACATCTGGAACGTGTAGGGCTTATCTCATTAGTGCCCCGGGGACACAAGATAATATGCATTTGTCAATACTAACTTCCCTTAATGTTGTGTTTGTGGCGTGTATGCACTTCATCAGTATATATTGAATAAATCCTACTTTGATATATGATTACGATGAAAAATCGTAAAAGTCCAAAGTTTTGAATAATGAAATAAAGTATAATTAAGATCCCTCTGAAACCCACAGACCATCTCCAATTCTGACTCCCACACCTTTTACACCTCTTCCCAATAAAAGGGCGTAACCCTTTAAGTGGGTATTAGTCACGGTTTTACCGTGGCTATTTAAATGTATAAATTGTCACAGCAGTTCCAAGGAACTGAACTAACTGGTGAGAAAATTCCATTCCTTCTGCAAAAACCAAAGAACCAAACTAATTTTGCAGGAAAATCCTTTCCTCCCACACAAGAACAAGAACTATGATTTGGTTGCATATGTAAATAGATGTCCCAATAAGGAATCATGTTTTTGATATGTCGAAGCTAATAAGTGTTTGAGTGAGAGCTCTTTGGTGAGCTTGGGGAGATCGCAGTGCCTGTGGACTACCACATAGGTAACATTTGGCGGAGGGATTGCGCTCTTTCCCACGGGACGGTGGAGGTCTCCACGGCCTCCCACTGGGTTAATATTGGAGGAGGTACTTTGATTTGATTCCCACATAGTGGAAGCTCACAAGTGTGATCCGGCAGTTGCGCATACTTACTATCGAGGAATAACGGAGGGTTTTTCGCCTGAAAGTAAGTGCAGTATTAGGTCGGTACTGTCGGTTATGCAAGTATCAAGTCACTGCATAAGTACGGTCGGTCCCCGGTCCCTGTTACAACCTTTCCAATGACACTTCAATCACCTTCCTAGCTCAGGTAGAAGACTACAAATTGTTTCCCATGTAAAGGACTGAAATACAGTTATGGTCTCAACGCAATGTTTTAAATTTAATTTCTAATATTTTTAGAATTTAAAACGAGTCGACGTACTTGTAGATTTATCCCCAGTAGCACACACGTTGATTACATGTTGATAAAACCGGTTTATATCCGCCTTTTCGACGGTTGTGTTCAAACCAAAATCTATGATTCAACATTTTTTGGTTATATAGAATCGTTGAAAAGGCGGACATTAAACGGTTTTATCAACGTGTGTGCTCTTGGAGGTGTTATTTAACACCAGAATAAAAAGCTAACCATGCTTTTTTAACATCCATGCATCTTCTGCACAATTGTAATCAACTTGTTGCAGTTGATGCAAGTAAGAATGAAACACCGGGAGCAAAATTTCTCACGCAACTAATCATGCAATAATTGGAACAAGCTGCTGCAAGAATAATTGAATCGTCAGCTGGAAGAACGCTAAAAAATTGAAAATCTAGTTTATGCCGGATTTTATATCTGGAAGGGAACGTGTATCTATACAGCACATAAAGGAAGCAAAAACAATCAGTAAAGGCTTGAAAAACAGGTATGAAATTTCTGTAAGTTGGAAGAAGGAAATGAATCCGAATTGATTTCCTTCATCTAACTACTTCTGCGCAAGGTCACGAGATAGCAACACGGCACCAAATAGATTTGCGCAGAGTAAGTACCATGTGTGCCGTGGCACCCTGACTAATTAAAGCAAAATATTAAATATCTACAGATAGAGCAGATTGAGAGACACAAAAATGACAACTCATATGCTGTAGAAATTTTAAGCTAATATTTACTTGTTAGTATTGATAAGCGTTATTCTTCATGTAACATTGAATTTTATGAGTGGAAGAAGACCAACAAGGAAAGAGCCCCCTTCTTAATTCTCAGATGTGGTTAAAGCTGAAAATAGAAGACGGTTCCACGTTCACAGTTTTGTATTTAAATACCAGTATCTTTAATATTCATCCTCTATGAAGGGTTCTGTAATAGTTTTACAGTTCACTGCTGCCACCATGAAGACGAGATTTGTCCCACAAACAACGGGTATTTGATGAAATAACTCTTCCTACAGAGTCTGTATACAGGGGTGGAATGGCAAATTTTTTCTTGGGTACACGCTGTTTTATAAATTTTCGGGCACACTGATCTGAGACACGCTATAACCAAAACTTCAATTTTCCTAGAAAAAGGATAAATTCTTAACCAAAGATGAGTGGTTGCATAACAAACAGGAGTAAGAATTACATTCGAAAAAGTTTGTTTCGTTTGTTATAACAGAGAGAGAATCTCTGCTCGGTTAAATAGCAATGTTTGCGTATGTTGTCTCTACTCGCACAGAAAGTCTTACAAGGGAACTACTTCAGCTGATCAGCCGATATTTACATGAAATATTTTTTTTCACTAGGTTCTCACCTGTAATGCATGAAAATAACTTTTTTAGACCCAACCTTTTTGAATAGAAATTTTTAGAAATATCGATTTGTGCCTATTTCTGCATGGTAAAGCATAATTTTGAAGATATTTGTCGTGTTGAAACTGCTGCGGGAATCTGGCCCAACCTTTGGGCAATAACAGTAGGTTAGGTGAAGGGCTTCATCTGCCGGTGCCATGAGCATCATGGTCGTCAGCTTGAAAGACACCATCTTGGATTCAGGTCGAGAATTTCACACATGAAGGGAGTCATGTGACATCGTTTTAGGCTTGCTTATTCCCAAAAATTCAAATGACACTTGCCACCTACGTTTTTTATTCTCAAGGGCCCTGCGTAACATCGGGTTCAACGACATCGCAGGCATGCTGAATCCGTTGATGGAGATGGCGTAGGTCGTTGTTTGTGTATACCATGTGTTCCAATAGATACAAAGGTCTGTGTGTGAGAGCAGGTGAACGAGGAAGCCATGCGATGGGTTATCGTCGAGCGAGCCAACATCAGCAAACTTAAGGCACAACCTAAGGTACAAGATCATTAAACTACTGTCAATACTACATATAGAAAATAGGTAGGATTTGCCAGTTCCTCACACTGATCGCTCAGGTGTTACTCACGAATTTCATTCTACACGGACGATATCACATAAGGGAGAGCGATGTACTTCAGCACATGTTACCAACGCACTCGTAAATCATTCAACCTATAACATCATCAGATGGAATTTTGCATACTCCACATTTCGTTTGCTTACAAGAGAATAAGAATGACTTGGCTATGTAATGTTGTTGTCAGTTCATTAAGAGGTCTACCAGATAATATACTTGTTTGTAGCTTATTTACTTATTTACTTACTCTATGGCTTGCGGAACTCGCAAGTTAATCGCCGCAGCAACAAACGTGCTCTATAGGATTCTATGTAGCACGACTGGTAAACTTACGAAGAAAATTATAGAAGTATGGACTAAAGATTGCTATATCGAGTAAGTGTTAAAAAGGGTTCCTTACTTTTAATTGATAGTCCGAAGAGGTTGAAAGAACTAAAGCTATGAATATTTTGACTTAGTTTTGTAATTTGGGAAAGTGAGACGGCATGTTTCATTTGTTGCTTTCATTTTGCGAGTTCTTATATCTGATACACTCTTTCGAATTTAAATGTTTCCATGAGTAAAATACTGTACACGATGTATATATATCAATTTATTTGCTTTGTAACAATGTTTAATTTCACTTACAAAAAAATATACGCATATTTTCAGCTGTATTAAACAATTAATTGTATAATTCTATAAGACAAACATAAGTGTGTACTTTAATAGTTTTATGCATACTTTACGTAAGGTATTTAAAATAACTACTACAATCATATCTATTTTCAAATGATCAATTTCAGAGTCCCTATCTCCTAAACAAATAAACGTAGGTGTCCAATGCCTTCATATTTCAATTTCTAGGAACAAGGTAGCGTAAAACAATATGTCACATGCTCCCTTCATAATTACAATTTTCGAGCTGAATCCAAGATGGCGACCATGATGTGCATACCACCGACAGATGCTACCATGGTTCATTACCCACAGGTTGGGTCAGATTCCCGCAGCGGTTTCAACACGACAAGCATCTTTAGACTTATGATTTACCATATACAAATAGACACAAATCGATTTTTCTAAAAATTCCTATTCAAAATTTTCAAAAAGGTTGGGTCTATGGATGTCATTTTCGTTCATTACAGGTGATTAAATACAAGGGTCATTCAATAAAAAAACGATATTTTTTAAAGAATCTATTACGAAAATGGAATACAACACTTATTAATTTTTCCAAGTAATCCCCCTTAAGTTCTGTACACTTATGCCAGCGCTGGAGAAGCTTTTTAATTCCACGAGCAAATAATTCTTGGGGGCGTGTGCGTAACCAGTTATGTACTTCTGCTTGGACTTCCTCATCATCAGCGAACCTTGAGCCACTAAGAGCTCCTTTCAGTGGGTTAAAATGTGATAATCTGAAGGTGCAAGATCCGGGGAGTACGGGGGTGGGGCAAGCAGACGAACTTCAGGTCTTTGATAGTATCTAATGTGATTCTAGCAGTGTGTGGCCTCGCGTTGTCTTGCAGTAACAGGACGTCACTCAACATCAGTCCACGACGCTTTCTCAAAATTGCTGGTTTCAAATTTTCACGCATAACGTTTGCGTACGTCGCACTGTTTACACTTTGAACTCTCGGCAAGTAATGTTCAAGAAATGCTCCCTTATGGTCCCAAAACAGTCAAAATGACCTTACCAGCACTTCTTTCAGTTCTCACCTTAGCTTTTGGAGATGAAGAATGTCGCCACTCCATTGAAGCCCGCTTTCGTTCAGGTTCGTAAAAATGCACCCAACTTTCATCTCCCGTTACAATACGGTGAAGAAATGCTTCCCTTTCAGCCTGGTACTGTCGCAAAAGCTCCCTGGACACATCCATGCGCCTTTCTTTCATTTCTGATATCAAATGTTTTGGAACCCACCTCGCACACACTTTCTTGAACATCAGTACATCATGAACAATATGGTGGGCTGATCCGGAACTAATGTTCATCTTTGCTGCAATATCACTCACCGTAATACGCCTGTTTCCCCGTATCAACTAATAAACTCTCTCAATGTTGTTTTCCGTGACTGCACAGACAAAGCAGAGCGTCCTGGGCGTGGCGAATCTTCAACACTTGTTACACTCCGTTTGAACTTATCTGCCCACTCGTACACTTGTGTTCCACTCAAACAACTTTCACCATATTGCACAGCCATCCAACGGTGAATTTCGATTGGTTTCAACCCTTCAGCTAACAGAAATCTAATGACACTCCGCTGCTCCACATTGGTGCAAACCTGCAAGGGTGCCGTTGTCTTGTTTCACTGATTCTCAGCAACCCCTTCACGAGGCACGCGTGCCAGGCACATCTGATAATAGTTCTAGGACACCACCAAAAAATAACAAAGAAGCACATACTTTGTCGAAGTTTTGTATTTTTTATACAACTTTTCCGGTTATTTATTGAATGGACGTTTGACGATATTGATATGCTACTGGAGTAGTTTAATAAGAATAATCGAACTAACTCTGGATGGAACGAGAAATTTTCACACCTCAATATCATTCAAGCCTTTTCCTTTAATTGACTAGCCAGCTATAGAATTGGAAAGTTTTGTGAGTTGTGAAATACAGTAGGAATAAACTGCAATTTCGGCGCAGTACTTGCCGAAAACATCCACACTTATTTCATAACGGGAATTAATATCCCTCAAAATAACGGCACACGCACTGATGATGACTTTAGCTACATCTTTGATAAGTGCAGTTAAAAGTATCGGCAAAAATTAGGTAGCCATGCTCACATCATTACTGGTTCCTCCTGAATGATATTTTTCTTCAAAAGTTTGTTTCTAATCTTTAAGAATCTGCCATACTTTGAAGTCCAATCTGTAACTAATGTGAATAATCTATTTTAAAAAATCGAGTACAGGCACGAAAATCTAAAAGGTGAAACCTGTATGTGTCGGTGTCCAAAATTCTTTCTCGAATTACATCCAACTGTTCAAAATTATGATCTTACTTTCAAATATATCAACGACAGAACAAAACTGAGAAACCTGAAGGCCATAAATAAATTTTAATTAAAAAAACTGAGAAATGAGACAAAACAGGAGTAACAGAGCGCACTTATGTTCTTATTGCTCCGCTGTCGAGCCTCATTTAACACTGAAAACGTGAATACGCAAAGCACAGGTCGTCGCTGTTAAAGTGTTCACGAAGGATTAACCGACAATTGAAAAGTGGTTTCATAAGCTCCTCTCGATTCCTTTATTTTTAATTCATAAACTATGAGGAACAATGGACATCAGTGAAACACAAGCTTCAAATTACAGCAAAAAAGATTAGATCTGTTCAAAATACTACACTTCCATATAGAACATATTTCAAACCAATTTTATCCCCTCCTTAAGTGTCCATGCACACTAAACTTAACGAATTAGTTTCCAGTATTATACTACGTTATCAAAACCATTGTATTGCCATATTCGCAGGAACTTGCCACAAGTTCATATCGAATACCCACATCTTGACGAATATGGATGTCCCAATCTTTAGCTCCTCAATATGTTAGCAATCACCCTATGGCAGACATTTTTGAACTCATCAAAAATGCCGGCATTTCAGTTTCCTATCATTTTTCTGAGATGCGGACCACTGTGTGTCGGGTTGCAATTTGCAAATAGCTGAGTACACGACGTGTACCCACCATGTACCCAGCGTTGTTCTAATATTCAGGTAGGTACACGCTCCCTTCTAAAATTTCAAGGTGGGTACACGCCGTGTACCCGCCTGTACCCTCCATTCCAACCCTGTCTGTATACACAGGAAAAACACCTATAAACGAAACGAAAATCAACGAGGTGAATATCAGCTATTTACCTACAGCAAGAGATGCTTCTACGAGAACTTACCTGGCGTATCACAGCTGCAGCTGATGACAATTAATGACTCTCATCCCATGAATGTTTGTACGGCATCTTTTGGGATAAAGTAACGGGCACTCACAACTGGCCATATAGGCATCAAGTTTTCATGACTGAATTGAAAACCTGAATGGAGGAACATGCCAAGTCCACTTTTTTCGTACTTGCATTTTTTCTGTTTGTCGGTATATATCTTCCAAGGGCTATCAACTTATATAAAATACATCCTAATCCCACCACAGAAACCCTTCTTTACTAGAAAATAATTTCCGCTGATTAAGATAACATACAAACGCCTTTGACTGTTTTTCGTTCATCCTGAAAAATATATTCCGGTGACTTGGGATGTTTCTCAATTCAGGTCTTCGATTTGGCTTCATGATCCATACCAGCGAACTTATTTAGATTCAAGGGATGAAACTTTCTTTGGAGCGAAAGAGTAGAATGTTCGTTTCTTCCGTAAATTACTGTACTGTGAATAACATTCATTTGAAAAATTTACTGAGTTTTTCCTTAATTGTCTAGTAACTTTCTACATCAGTTGGAAGAAGGAAACAAATCCACCAACTTTTCATAATGTTACGAGTAAGAATACAATACTTGGAAACTATATAAACACTACATAAGGATCAGAATAAACTTGTGGATATTCAGTAAAAGATTGTTTTCTTTGAATAAAGAGCAAACATGTTGTACAGTTTTCACTAATTTCCCACGAAACAGCTTTTGGATTTATTTCTATTTCGTAACTTCCAATTTAATTGTCATTATTGTAATAAAAGCCAGTTCAATAGAACGGAACGAAGTGATTTAGGAATTAGCGGTCAAGCGAACAATAATTAAGTGTGGCTTCCTCAATCTAATAGATAAGACAGAAATGAGATTTTACTTTACTAATACTGTGCATTCATTAGTGGTTGACTATATATAATACCATAGTTCTTATTTTCTTCCTTACTTAATGCAGATAAATAAACACCTACCTGCTATTAGCGACACCACGCTGTGTAGCGGTGATCCACATAACTGCAAGAAGAGACCACACTTTCTCTTCTAGTCGCTCTGTTGTTAGTTTGTACATATTAACAGCTGGTATTGATAGATTTCTGTTTAAGCATGATGCATCTGTTGCAAACTATATATCATGCACCAAAAAGAACTAGAAAAATTCCTTTCTTTAAGAGCAAAAAACAAGAAAAAAAAGGGAAACTTATTAAAAATTAATACAGAGATTACAGGTTAAAAAATTCCTTTCGGCAGGCCTATAGGCTGAGGTAGATTTCGACGTGCTTTTGATTGAATTTATTGGGGTCAGTGCAGAATAAACACACTTTAAGTAAATATACTTTTATCATTTTATTTTCATTATAAAATTATAAATACAGTAATTACCCTAATTACCGTGCAAACATTTTGTTATTAGAACTGAATGCAGTGATATTCCAATTGAAATTAACAGGCCCAATGAAACCTTATATACCCCTAACGAAATATGAGCGCTATCGAGAAACTAGTTATTGATTTATAGATTAATCATCAAGAGCTTTTCAACGTTACCTCACAAGACACGGTTTAAAAAATTTTGAATTTCTACCCCCACCCTCACTAGTACCCCCACAACCCCTGAATCGTTGGTGTCACCGTAAACTTCTTAGGGAGTACTAGAATTTATGCAGACAAATTTTTCCTATAAACTCCATTGGGGCTGATATCTAATTTTTTTTCAAAATTTCAAACCCCTCCCCCAAACACCCCCTAGCACCGATTTTGCTCATTAACGAACTTAAGCGAGCTATTTAGCCTAGAAATAATATAATGAATTTTTGCTCAAATATCTTCAAAACTATGGCCGCTAGCGTGTAAACCTAAAAACAACAGTTAAAATTTAATCGATAATACGTCACAAACAAGTAAACTCACAAGGCTGCGTCATTTTGGCGCTTTGTATGTCAATGGGTGTTTTCTAATTTTGGTTCAGAGCTGTTTCCAAATATGGTATTCGTTTTTCTCCTTCACCCACAGTTTGTCTGTTATTTCATAATTTTGCTATTCTTAACCCTTTTAACTTCAAGCGATTTCCGTTCTGTTTTTAGACTTCCAGTTACAGGTGTTTATAACTTCTGTACTATCCATCCGTTATGAATTGTTCATACATCATTTTCTCCGTTAAAAATCAGGCTCTTCAACGGTGATACCTGCTGGTGTCTCAGATACACGGTTGCAGAGATATTCGTGTTTTTCGGGATTTTTGGCGAATGTAAATTATAGTAATTTAAAAAAGAGCCACTAGATGACAAACTCACAACAATGTGTAAAGGAAGATGACTTTTTATGCAAATTGCAGCAATTAAATTATATTTTAGCTAAAACAAATATAAGTATGTTTGTTCTTTAAAACATGTAATAAAAAGTGAGCATCATACAGTTCGCACGGGAGTAAAGAACAACATATTTAGAAGTGCTTGTAGAAGAAATTTGAGCTCATTATAATAAATAAAACGTATTCCCGCCAATGATTTGTAAGTGTCCTTTGTTCAATGAACCTTTCTTCCTGTGGATAACGTTTTGAAATGGCGAGCTCCTTAAGACGATCGTGTGTAAATGATCCAAATATGTTTTGTTATATTTGCGGGTCTCTTACATTGAAAAGCAGGAGACAGAACATAACCACGTTTGTGAAAAAAGCATACTTTGCTTACTTTGGTGTTAAGTTAGGAGACCAGGACAAAGCCTTTGCACCACATTATGTGTGCCATTCCTGTGTTGCTGGTTTAAGAAAATGGACTCTGGGGAAGCAGAAGTCGTTACCTTTTGGAGTTCCAATGGTATGGAGAGAGCAGGTGAACCACGTACATGATTGTTATTTTTGTATGGTGAAAGTGGACGGACATAACAAGAAAAGTATGAAAAGTATTGTTTACCCAAATCTGAAATCAGCTATCAGACCTGTACCACACAGCCCCGAGATTCCCGTACCCACGCCTCCAGTAACCCTTGAATCATCATCATCATCATCTGACTCTACATACAACGATGATGAATTTGCAGCTTCCACAGAAGATGAGAAACCAGATCTGTTTACCCAAGAAGAATTGAATGACTTGGTAAGAGATCTAGGTCTTTCTAAAGAATCTGCACAAATTTTGGGTTCGCGTTTAAAGGAGAAACGATTGCTAGTTCCTGGTACTACATTCTACTGGTATAGGAGAAGAGAAGAGGAATTTCTTGAGTACTTTACCGAAGACGGCCCTCTTGTGTACTGCAATAACATCGAAGGTCTACTATCACAATATGGAGTTAAATACAACGCAAAGGAATGGAGGTTATTTATTGATGCAACAAAAAGAAATCTGAACGCTGTACTGTTAAACAATGGAAATAAATATGCCTCAATACCAGTAGCATATTCTGTACATTTGAAAGAGAACTACGAAAACCTTGAAATTCTGTTAGCGGCAATAAAATATTCACAGCACCAATGGGTAGTGTGTGGAGATCTCAAAATTATAGGAATGTTGCTTGGATTGCAGTCAGGCTTTACAAAATTTCCTTGTTTCCTTTGCCTATGGGATAGCCGTGCACGTGATTTACACTGGGATAGGAAAGAATGGCCTGTAAGAACAACAATGGAGCCAGGACACAACAATGTAACAAAAAAATGTTTGATTAGAGGAGAAAATATTATTTTGCCGCCACTCCATATAAAGCTCGGGATCATGAAACAATTTGTGAAAGCGTTGAATAAAGA
>JAGDQP010056181.1:0-12988 GCA_022664845.1 Lepisma saccharinum
AAAAAAAAGATCTCTCTCTATTTTTTTCCTTTTTCGTTTCTTCCACTTTTTTTCTTTTCTTTTTAACTTTCTCTCTCTCTCTTTCTGAGGAAAAGAAAAAGGGATAAAAGAGAACACTTTCTCCCCCCTTTGTTGAGAGATATTTTCCCCGTGCGTCGTTGTCTTTCTTCTCTTCTTCCTTCTTCTCCCTCTTCTGTGTCCCTTTTGTTTTTTTTCTGTCTTTCTCTTTTTCTGAAAAAATGAAAGTAAGAAGACGTTTCTTTCGTTTTGCTTCCTTTCTCTGTTTTATGTTTGGGTGTGAGTGAGTGAGTGAGAGAGAGAGAGAGGCAGACAGACAGACAGACTTGAAACTCTGTGATACCACCTGGTATATACTACTATTGTAAAGTTTGATTACTTGTGCAGAAATTGTAAACAGACGTATGGAACAATGAAGGCAGTCAAATACATATAATCAAAAGCAATATTTACTATAGTGTGATTAGTTAATAATCCATACAACACAATTCGGGAAAATAATCCATACAACAACAATTCGGGAGGTCGTAGGTCAATTCCAGTGGCTGACCATCCTGACTTAGTTTTTCCCAGTTTTACCTGTCACCAGGCAGATGCCGGGATGTTACCTTCAATTTAGGACCTGAACTCCTTTCTCTTCCCGGCGTGAGCCTTAGATTCGTGGAGGCCATTAATAAATTCAAATCCAAAATTCTATTCAACAACAATTCACTTTAACTTACTTCAATTCAACTAACCTCACTTTTTGTTTAAAAAATGCGTGACACTTAAGTATTTTCCCCTCATTCTTCCAGAAAAGTTGATTCTATGACGTCCACAGAAGTCTTGATACACTTTCCTAAAGCTATCTAAAGGCCTTAAAAATTAAATGAAAAAGAATTTTTAAAATCTGTGAGATTACAGTCAATGCTTTGACCAGGTCATTCCATTAATTCAAGGGTTTTATTGCTAATTTGTTGGAGTAAAAGTTTTATTACGAGTTTGGAAGTATAATTTAAGTTATTTGCTTGTTGGTCAAGAAAAAATTATTTCATCACCAGATGCGATTACTATGAGCATCTTAATCTTGGTCATTTGGTCTGTATTGCACGGTCTTAGTCATTTGGTCTGTATGAAGTTGTTATTTTTTTCGTTTTTGAATTGGATTGAATTTATGACCTTCAGGCATGACTTGGTTCATTTCCTTTGTTGTGAAAATGATGGATTCAGTACAATAATGCTTAGAATTACAATTAATGATGACATATCTTTATTTGTGTGATTTTAGGCCTTCTAGTGGAACTCCTAGTCCAAGCCATTCCCCACGTCAGTCAAGAAAGTTGGTGAATTCAGCAGGTGTTGCGATTTTGGGCCCTCCATGTCGTCCAGGGCCTATTGATAACTCTGGGTTAGTGGCAGCGCCAATGTACAAGGTAAGTACTGTAAACGCAGGATGTAACAGAATTCGACAAACAAACTTCACAAGCGAATTTGTGACACAAAAGCAAAGTTTTCGTTTGTGAAATTCCATGTTGTTTGAGAGACAGTGCTTCCAAACTTTTAAGCCGAAAATCGACTTCATACGTTGATAAATAAAATGAATTTTTCGGTATAAATTGTAAACGAGGAGTTTAAAGTATATTACCTTCTGGGTAGATACTGGAAGTTTAAATGTGATATCGGTTGGATAAAGTTTTTTTTTTTTCAAGTGACAATTTGCTAATTTGATATTAGCTGTTGCACCCGCCTGTCACTGTAGGGTTAAATATAATTCTGTAGGTATGAACGTAGGTTGGCAATACTGATAACTATGAGAACTTGCACAATAATTTCTTGTGTGGTGTCAACATTGGTGCGGTTACGTTCAACTGTATGGAAGCCATTTGAAAAATTGGGTTTTAAAATAGATTGGCAATATTGACAATTAGATGTTTGAGAACAGAGACACTGATATTATTTTTAAAAAATGAACTTTTAATATAGGTTGTCAAAACTGACAACTGCGGCGCCCGGAGGGCCTCTATGACTTGTCCGAGTATGTAATGCACAATTTGGTGTAAATGAATGGACGCGTGTAGATTTGTATTATATTTTTTACGTGAAGAAAATAGGCAGTTGCTCTGTAATTAAGTGGGCTCTGAATTGCATTCATTCCTCAATTACTGTATTAATGATTGGCGTAAAATTGGCTTGAAAAAAATCACGTTGTAAATTATTAAAACAGTAAAAATCAAATTTTTTAACCTAATGAAATGGAAAAAAGGCCAGCTGACTCGTTCAAGAAGCAGTAGATCGTCAATATTTTGGTTAATCAAAGACGCAACTTCAAAATTCCTCCTGATATGTAAGTCGGCCATGGTCGTTGTCTAGGTATTATCTGCTGTCAGCATTCGTCTGATAAAACCAAGGATGTTGTAATAGAGGATATGCTTATAGCTATTTCATGCCCAGCGAAAGAGTGAAGCCAAAAAGCTGCTGAGCATCGGCCAAGGCTACGCACCTAATTGGTTAGAAAACATCTACAGAGCTTTCCACCATCTTCGTTAGCCGAATACATTGTTTTAGATTGCAGTAAGTGGGCTAACTGGGCGGGACTAAGCTGTGACGTTTGCCTTTTGGGGAAATCGCATATCCGCTATTAGAACATCCTTGGATAAAACTGAGGAAATCTCGGGATAAGTCAGGAATCCGAAGAATTACTCAAAACATGTATGCCTCTCCAGTGCCGATTCGAAGTCAGTAACCTCAACTACTAGAGCACGGGAACTGAGCTTGCACATTTCCCTTCCCTCTGAGGGAATAGTGGTTTTCCGAGAAACTTAGGAATCATAGAAACCATCATAAAAGAGTTAATAATTTTCATATAAGGCGTCTGCATATAGGTAAGCAACAGTCCCGACGATTTACCTGGGAGTGTTCCGATAAGTCCACACCCACTCTGCAAAACATTAATATAAAAGCACGGTACCGTCAACATGAATCACTGTTTGCAACAGCAAATTATTCAAAACTTAAAATTCTAAATTCAAACTAGATTTTTTTTTTTTTTTGTGCAAAATTTGGAGACCCCCGCAAAGATAAGTTTAGCGAATTTTTTCCAATATACGAGTTAACATAGAGAGGAACGATTCATGGTCTTCTTACCTTGAAACATGCAGCAAGTTCTCCCAAGGCAAAAGCTTCAGACGATTATGATAGCCTCATTGGATTTCACGAAACAATGCGTTCGCGTCTTTAGGTGGGAAAGGAGGTCAGGCGTATGATTAAAATGTAACGGATGAGTAATTCTTGTCATAGAGTTGATTCCAATGATAGGAAATGGTGTGTCACTGATACAGTTTAGCTTGCACAAGTGGTCGACATCGTATGTTAATTTAAATACGTCATCATTTGTGTGATAATTATTCATTCGCTAAGCGTATTCCTTCCGTCTTTCTCACAATTATGACTATGTATTGTTTCGTGAAATTATTTGAGGTTATCAGAATAGTGAGTACTTTTCGTTTTGGGAGAAATTGGTGCATGTTTCAAGGTAAGACTAAAAATTCTATTCAGTGTGTATTACAATTCGATTCCTTTTTAGGCTCCTTGGTAGCAAAGCTATAAAAAAGGGACCTTATGATCCCGCTTCTGGTGTCCGTTCGTCCGTATACAGAAATTGAATCCCAGGAACTACAAGTTGTAGAGGGATGCTTGAGGTGTCGTTGGAAAAGCTTTTGGCTAGACTAGCTCAGAGCTGCCGGAACAGTCTTGATTGGTGCAATAGTTCAGTGTTACCAACTCATTGTTTATAAACAAATCTGTTGTTCAGATTGCTTCCATTTAGTTAGACCTGGCTGTGACAAACTTGGCACTAACATTTTTTTACACAATGGAAAAGTACTGTGGGTCTTCCCGTACTTAAGCACTGCAGTGGTCAGTGTTGCCAATTTATTTTTATAAAAATGAATGCTTTTGTGGCTACAATGCTGTCAAGGACCGGAGCCATTGTAATTGTTGGTGTAATCGCAGCTGTAACTTGTTTACTAACTGGAATAGAAGTACAAGCATCGGAATAAAAATGTTAGCAGTATAAGGAAATAATGAAAAAATGATAAAGAATTTGATCTTAAGAAATAAAATTATTTGTATTCCTTATGTATATTATTTATTTTATTCTACTATTCTATGGTTTCTTTTTAAAATATAATGTTTAACAAAGTACAGAAGAATGTAACTTCAAACATATTTTTGCGTCACGTGTAGTGAACATCATAATACACCATAATATACAACAGTATTATCTTTAATACACAATGTTTTTCCTATAATCTTTAGAAGTTCATATCTTTCCAAATTTTATGCCTCCCGAAGCCTCCACCATGTAACTTAGTGACTCGTGACAGGCTAATACCATAAAATGTTGTCCTAATAGTTACTCTAATTTGTTGTGTACCAGTCACACGACGAAACGCTCTAGTTTGAGAACTGCATTAACTTGAAGTGTGTGTTACTCCCAAGTGACAGAAATCACTAGTAACTACAAATTATTACTGTTATTTTACCCTTGTATTGTCATCATCACTGTTCTGTCGAAAGCGGCAAGTCCTTCAAGGCAGGTTACTCTCTCTCCTTTCATCCCGATCTTGCGCTTTCCTTTTTCTCTTCATACACAATTTATCTGCCTTAATACCGTCAAGAAGTTGCATTCTTCCTCTTTTTCCTTCAACCATATCAAACTGCATCTCTCAGTATACAATCTTAGTGTTCTAATCAGTATCTTTTTCATTTCTTTACCGTCTCTAATATTATTCTTAATTCGCCTATTCTCTTCAGCACTTCTTTACTTGGCATTTTCAGTATCCAGCTGATTTTTCCATTCTTCATGTCCGCATTTCAAAAGCTTCCCATTTTCTTCATTCTCTCGTAGAGTTTAGCTTCATACAACTATAAGATGAACTGGCCTGCTTAACTATCTTCATATATCCTACTCAGTATTCGGTTTGTTATAAATTTATAAATTAAGAAGGGGGATCTTAAGACTAGTGGATCCTTGTAAGTTTTACCGAGCCGCCGTAGCTCAGTCTTAGAGCGTTGGCGTAGCATTCCGGAGGTCGTGGATTCGATCCCAGCGGGCGACCAATGCCGGGATGGCACCTTCAGCGTAGGCCCTGGCCGACACCTTCCCGAATCCTTTCCCCTTCCCGGCCTGAACCTAGATGCCTGAAGGCCTTAAATAAGTTCAAATTCCTTGGAAGTTTCCTCCTCCTCCCTGTTTCGGTAAAGCTTTTGGCTAGACATTCTTCTCTGGTTGGGATGATATATGAAATCAATAACCGGGGGGTGAAATCCTCAGGCACCAGGGAAGATTCCCGCCATATTAAACACTGGTCCTATTTACGAATGTCTTATTATTTATTTACTCATTTTATTTATTTATATTTTTTTGTTTTTTACTGACTGGTTTATTTTATCATTTCTTAGGGTCATTATTTTGTTTTACTATGAAGAGAAAAACAGACACTGTATTATGTCTGAAACTATTGAAATATAAATAACAATGTTTTTCTTTTCTTTCTTTCTTTGAGAAAGCGAAGCGCCAATTAAATCCGCGTGAAGAACCCTGAACATTACAGGCAAAACGTTGTGCCTTAAATGCAGTCGTATTATGTAGTGTTGCGTTTTACTGAAGTTTGGCTAACTTAAATTGTTCGGTTTTTCAATATTTCTCTTTACATTTAAGTTAATACATTTATAGACAAGTTGGAGTAACTAAAACACTATGGTCTGGTCAGAATGCATCGTGAGTTGCCCTATAGAAGGTTGATCATTATCTGTTTAAATAAATGTAGGCAATTTGCTTAAGTTGAATAGTGAGCTAAAGTATTGATAACGAAGTTAAAATTGTTGTTGCTTGTTCCAGGTGATCACCTTGACCGGAGAGGGAGGAAGATTGAAGCAGAACATGGTGCTTGTGAAGGGTCGGGACTTCGAACTTGTTCCAGATTCTCTGTGGAAAGCTTTGTTCCAGTGGTATGGGGGTGCACCAGCCTTACCACGACAGGTACGTTCCTAGTAAAGCTTTATTCTCTGTTCTGTGCATAAGTCAAAATCGGGGAAATCCTCGATAAAATTTTCGACCTGTCTCAGGACTATTTTGAGTTTTTCGATCAACGCAACTTCTTTTCACGTTTCATCGGCTGATAGAAAGAGGAACAAACAAAGGATATACATGACTCGTGTGCATATCAAGTGACATATACAGTAAATCCATTTTGTATTTTAAATTAAATACATGATTTAATTTTTTATTTATGGGCGAAACAATCAATTAAGGCCTAAGCCCTTCATAAGACTAACGTCCATCGGCGACCACTTCTGTGGAAAGAGATGGGAAACTTAGCTATTCTAGGTACCATCCTGGCATTTACCTAGTGAAATTGAGGAGACCCCGAGTCAAGATGATCGGCAGCAGGCTACTCAAGAGGCGATCCGAATTTCTTGACAAGAAGATGAAGAAGAAGAAACAGCTTCGACAAATGCGACGAAAAGTGCTATTCAAACTAGAGATTAATCCATGACCTGTTTATCGCGAGAAGAATATGTTTTCTAAACATTGTTTCGCTAAATACATAAATTAAGCGTCATCTCATTCATGCGTGTGTCATGTATATCCAGACCTAGCTTATCTTAAATCACTCCGTAAGTTTTTTTATTCTACTTTCATGAACTCGATGTACATGTTTTTAAAACAATTGGAATAACATAGGTAAAGGTAAAAACGAATCACAGAGGAGTACTCAATATCATGTCACACAGTTCGCAAGAAAAATGTCACAACTCAAAATGTTCGCCCCCCATGAAAAGCGTTAGAGAACCATTCTCCTTTGACAAAATACAACAAGTCGATCTACATCGGTGACCGGTAGATAGCATGAGCATTTGACGGATTTCTTACGTAATTTCTTAAGTAAGATATTACTCCTTTTCTTCCTACTGTGAAATTATACTTTTTTCAGGTGTGAAACTTTTCTTACAAATGTGCGATGTGTTTCGTTAGTTTAAAATTAAATTCTACAATATATGCATTTACTATCCAGTTGCAACAATAATATCGTATCAACAAGCCCTCGTGGCCTAATGGTTACGATCGCTGGGGTGGAACGGATTCGAATCTCTCTCACTTCTGCCACCTTGACAGGTTTTCCCAGAGTTTTCATAAGTTCTGATTTATTGTCTAATCACTTACAAGACTAGGTTTCATTTACAAGTAAAACTTTGTAAACTTTATTTTTATATGGGCCAGTCTAGTAACTTTGGACTTCGACCCGTCACGATTCGCCCTTTAGCTGTTAAAATGCACACTCATACCCCTGCCGGGACTCGAACTCGGGACCTTCGAGCCGATGGCCTACCGCCGCAGACCGCTCGGCCACCCGACCGGCTCATGTACAAGTGACATAGTGACAATCGGCATGGTGAACCGATGATTGTTTGTCATTGCCATCCTTCGGATTAAGATCACGTCCTAGGGACGGGACCTACAGTTTAACGTGGGCACTTATGTGCCTACCGGGAATCGAACCTCGTTGATTACAAAGCAGCGAGTGTTACCACTCACCCACACGGAACATTCTGCTAGACAAATGGTCGCTACTTTCCCCATTCCTTTTTCCAATAGTTGTAGCAAAGTGTAAGACGTAATGGCGTGTAGCTTTAAGGCGCTGTTCAATGAACCTTTCTTCCTCAATAATAGCCTATCAGAGTTGTCAGCTGATTTATATGGAGGGCGGTTCTATCCTAGCCAGCTGTTTTTATTTGTCTTCGGAATAAACTTCTGAAAATATTCCCTCAATCTTCCTTTCTTATGCTTTGTCTGTCCAGTTTAGGTTCTTCCGTATAGATTTTGTTGGCTTTCCAGTTTTACTTTACTAGTATATTCAGCTCGATTTTTTTTTTCATTTCCGTGTTTCATTGAAAAAGAATACGTCGAGAACTTAACTAACTTCGAGAACCCAAAACTGGAAAGTCCTAGCTACCTTCTATGACCTAGCTGCATGGTCATAGAATCTTAAGAAAGAAAGAAGGTAATTTTATAAATAAGTAAAATAATCGATAAATAAATGTTGTATAATTCATTAGTAGTGCATAATTCATGTTGTATGAATAAGTGTATAAAAATACATTTTTCTTTCTTTTTCTTTTTTCTTTTAGGTGATTTTACCAAAGAATTGCGAACATGTGGATTTGGAGTTGTATCCTCTGAATTTGCGACTATTAAGACATCAGGCGCAGCAAAACAGGAATCCTCAGACGACGTGGTCAGGCATGGTTGGAGGCTACGGAGCAGCAGCGCTTAGTAAGTAGAATCTCTTTCTTTTTGATTAGTATTAGGCGTTAGATTGATTTCATTTGTATGCTTTATCTGTAAGATAAATCGGAAATCGGCTATTATGAGAACATATCAAGAATTCGAATGAAGTTCATTTTCTAGTTCTATATTTTTCACTTGTCTTTATATTCTCCGTTTAAATTTGAATTTACTTATGGCCTTTAGGCATCTGTGGCCCAGGCTGGGATAAGGTAGGGAAAAGGATGTAAGAAGGAGTCACCCAATGCTTAAGTTGAAGGTACCATCCTGGTGTCACAGAAAAAAAAAAATCAGTCAGGATAATGGGCCGGTGGTATCGAACTCAGGACATCCAGAATCCAAAGCCAACGCTGCCGTGTGGCAATATCATTGTCATTCTCCATCTTTGTGGTAATGTTTGGCAACATTACTTTTGTTTTCTGGCGAGCGTTATTTAAATCATCGACGATCATTGTACTGGTGTTTCTTTTCATTCATTGTTTATAGACGATGAGCTCTTATGTTGCGTTGTATCAAAACATGGTCGTTAAATTAGTATCTTATGCACATCGCATAGTTCTCGTTCAAGAACTGGTATATTGTAACGTATATCGAGTTCAGCATTTACGAGCAAGGTATGTATATGAAATGTATTCAGTATTGAGTTTGTATGAAGGAGTATCCTCCTGTAGTGAGAATAACGTATTCTCATTATAAACATCAAACATAGCATGAGCTATTGTTTACCTATATTCAGTAGATGGTAAATCTTTCTTATGGTTATTAATCTGCTAATTGAGTATTACGTAGTCTCATTGGAATACAAATTATCAAAGCTAGAGCTAATAATCATATAACGAACACAGCAAACGCTTTACCAAGTGAGCTACGGTTTATGTTCTCTGTGTTTGTTTCTTTTAACCCTTGCACAGTCGATTTTTGTTACGCTCTTGGCCGACATGGACCATCATGGACCCCTACTTTTTATTTAGTAACATTGTGTACCGTTTAGGTTCCTAACTATATAATTAAATTCGTAATTCCGTCCTAGTGCATCTATATCCACATTGCGTTTAGTTCTGGTCAGTGTTGCCAAATTTCGAAATCAAATGTTACCTCTCATTGGCGCAAATATTCCGCACTAGCGCCTTAAATTTCCGCCAGTTTCTGATGAGAAGTAGATGTAAATGAGTGCTTATATACACCCGTGTTTCGGTTAAAAAGAAAAAGGTACCTTAATTGTCAGTGTATAGAAACTCGTATTTGGTGGGATAATTGTTGCGAGCTATCAACACTGATACTGATCTTGTCTGGGGGAAACGATCGAGAAGAAAATAAGCTGTTTCATGCTGCCATCTGTCGAGAAGAAGACTGTTGCTGTTCGGGAGGTCGTGGATTCGATCCCAGCGGCCGACCATCCTGACTGAGGTTTTATCAGGGTTTACCTTAGTCACACCAGGCAAATGTTGGGATTGCATCTTCAAGATAGGCCTTAGCCGACACCTTCCCGAATCCTTTCCCGTACCCTATCCCGGCCTGAGCCTTAGATGCCTAAAGGTCATAAATAAAATTTAATTCAAATCAAGAAGACTGTTGCGGCTAGTTTTTTTTTTCTTTCAAGGAAGTGGACAATATTATTGGACTGTTGACAACAATTCAGTTATTGCTGTTTTCTAATCAGGTTTTTCATGTGTTGTACTACGTAGTTGCAAACTGCTACTTAGAGATGATCAGCAATATATTTAGCTCATTTCCAGAAATTTTGAACGTTGTTGGCCAAATTCGGACATTTATGGTCCCAATCTACATGAAAAAGGCCTTCTATTTAATATCTGGACAGACCTGTTGCATAATAGTGAGGTCTGTCTCAAGAGCGAGACAATCCTGTTAACAAAATGAAACAATTAAACATTTTGCTATTTATTTTGATATCATCACTGCACTCAACTGACAAGTAAATATTGTCGTAAGCAAACCTGCTTCCTGTAAACAGAAAGTGCTTCAAATGATTCAATTTTGCTGAAAGTTAATATCAGAATTCGGATGGACGTCTCTTATATTATTAACTTGTAATTTATTATGCAATAGGCCCCTGAAATCATATATTGCTACTAAATGGATAAATTTCAAAAATATATATAATTGGTACATAAAGAAACCTACCCCCCAACCCCAACCCCCAAAAAATACTGATCTTGGGTCCAAAAATATTCAGATTGGCTGTGTAAGGGTTAATGTAGTCACTCAGGGTGTCTACCACCCTGGAAAACCTGGAGAACCTGGAATACTCTGGTAATTTTATAAATCTGGAAAATTGAGGGAAATTTATGAGGTGGACCTGTCCACAGTTGGTAATAGCACTGCCTCGGCAAGGCGGAAGTCGTGGGTTCGATTCCCACTGCTGACCGGATGTTTTCAATGTTTTAAAATCCTCTTTTTTAGAGAAATTATATTTTTTTTCAACTGTAAACTACCAATAAAGTACAGGATTAAAAAAAAATGTCATTGCGTATCATTTATATGTTCCACTATATTAACAACTCAGGGAATTTGGAAAAAATTATCCTGGAAAACTCAGGGAATTTCAAGTCACAAAATGAGTAGACACCATGTTTAGAACTGTCATTAAATAAGACTAAGTGAATTGGTATGTGTGGTACAGGCAATTGTTGGTTGATAGCCTCACAACCTCGTCAAGGTCTTGCCATCTGTGAGGGCCTCTATTGTTTGTAAAGTTGGTTGAGGGACGCAAGATTATTTGTACCATACAATCTTGCGCCGGAGAACCAACTCACACAGTATTTGGTAGACTGTGTGTACGCGGCTTGTGTTCACGGGTGTATTTCTCTCAATCTCTCTCCTCTAGAAGTTAACAGATGCTTCACTAAACCTGACTTGGCAAACCCCTTGCTATTTGTGGAGTCGTTATAGCGAGACGCTTGCCGGGTACTCTTTAGCAAATCATTTGGTAACTTCTGGATACCGCTATAGTTGTCCCGTCGCGATTACCGACAAATGGCTTTCCAAAAACTGACTTGGCAAATACCTTACTATTTCTGAAGCCATGATAGTGAGATCCATGCAAACGAAGTATCTTGCTGTATCAAGTATCGAAGATGATACTTGACAGTCGTTTGCTCTTTTAATTGTACATTACAACAATGAAATTTCCCTTGAACTGCTTTTTTTCTTTTCGTCAATATGTTGCATGCCGAAAATCAAGTTGTTTTATGACTTAGAGTTCTCATGTTTGGTAGTAATTTAGATTACTGAAATAAACGAAATTACTAACTGCGTACTAACAGTTTTTCTGGGAGTACTTGCCTTTCAGATCTATATTTGTGACCTTGAGTTTATCCATTTTTCGATTTACATACACTGTAACACGGATTACAACCAGCATAGAAGAAAGTACGTCATGAGTTGGGCTCAAATTTTTACATGCAAGGCCTGTCTGAAAAGAATCTGACTATAGGCCAGGAAAATAAAATTACATACCTGGTGAGTTTCAGTTCGTAATCACCTTCGAAATAGGAACCTTCAGCTTCCACACACTGAAACGCCCTTTTTGGAACGGATGCTGAAGCAAACTAGGATCACGCCACCCAGCAGTCATACAAATGAAGGATATTCCCATCACTGTGTGTAGTGTTGCTATCCTACGTTCACTCTTTTCCTCAGAAAAATAAAGGTTGGAAACTTTATAGACAGGCTTTCTATATACACAAATACAGTGGGTCCGTAAAGTAATGATGAAGTTTCAAACTGTCAAACTATCCAACGGAACATGATAGAGACACGAAACAGAAACTCTGAAAATGTTTTTCTCTATAGCGTCAGGTGAGGAGGGGTGGAAGAACAGGCGTTAATACAGCTAAATAACATGCACACATGTCACTCTGAAGGATGGTTTTAGTTTGTTTGGTAGGAACCGGAATACCGTTTAGATGTTTGCAGTCCTATCAGAGGAACCCCACATTAAAGTTCAATGAACAACCACGTAAAATCCGAGAATATCTTTTTTTTTATTTCGTGCTTGTTTCGTATCTGTACAGTGTTTCGTTGCGTTGACATATTCTTCTGATATCCCACCATCACTTTACGTTCACATTGTAGATTTTAGCGATCACTGAACTGCAAGTATATTACAGTAGTTGAGCCAGACGCTCAAAACGTGGGGGTTCCGTTTCATCTGGAGGGAGTAAATTTCACATATGCAGTTCGATTCTACAGTACTTGAGCATAAATATTATGCATGATGCTTGTCGATTTTCGGTAGCTTGGGATTCAACAAACCCTTTCTTTGTACAAAATAGGGAATATCGCAGCCCATTTACTCCACTTTCTTTATAAGCATATATTTTACATACGAATTTCTCGATATCATTCATTGTTTTTGTTTCGAATCCACAGTTCTTACCAAGCCGTGACAGAGCCGGTAAAAACATTTTCTCCTTACAAAGTAGTAAAGGGTTTTCCTTTTACCAGCATAAGTGCTTACAGTATCACAACCTGTAAGAGCGTGTAGAGCTGAACAGACGTTTTTACCTAGGGGATCATGCATCTCATTCATGTCATAGCAGTTCCGACGACTTGCTGTTCCAGATCCTTACATGCTGGAATTGCGGCAAGTACCACTACGGCAGTGTCAGTATCATCACT
>JAGDQP010056182.1:0-12988 GCA_022664845.1 Lepisma saccharinum
TACAGATCACTGAAGCCATCTATTGGCAAAATAATGGATTACTTTTTACTACACCAGATATTAGAACTGTTCAAACTAAGCCAATTGAAAAAAAAAAAGTTTTGGCAATGCTCATTTGAATGGTCTGGTGTTATTGAGAAAAGTTGTTCAGGTCTTCTGTTGTAATTTTAAGTAAATGCTATTAACTTCACAGTAAGGCTTCGTTCTTCGATAACTTTCGCGGCAACAAATGGCCCGAGAACAAGGTTGACTAGTACCCGCAATGAAACGTTAACCACTCTAGAAAGGTAAGAAATAGCCAATTCAAATTTGAGGAACAATTTACATCCGTAAAGCATCGGAATTCCATCTGAAAAGATCACATTAAGCGAGAGTGTTTTGTTTAAAAACAACACTTTTTTCGATTAAATATTTTTTTTTTAGGAAAATTCCTTTTAATCGAAAAATGAATGAAAATTTCCGATCTTTTGATTTAGTATGTACATGAATTTCATTGAATAAATTAACTAAGCATACTTACTTGGCTTGACCGGCATTGATGCTCGCAATAACGATCAGAGTGGTAATCAACAGCTGGAAAGAAAGAACACAGAAAATGAAGCCATTATTGGACGACTTACACTTATTCCGTACAAATAATGCACATTGTTGTAACTTTTATATGCGACAATAATAAGAATCCCTTTAAGAAAGCTAGAAGTTGATTTTGGTGCCACTTGTATGCTAAAGTTTCGGAAAAAACACAAACCAACATATTTATTTATATCATAATGGACTTGGATTTTTGTACTATGTAGCTAACTGAGACCCGAGCCTATCTTACATGTGAGAGATGACATTCGTCTGCAAACACAGAATCAAAGGACATTCTGGTTAAGACTAGGAGAATATTTTGAATAAAATCCGACAGTCACCTGGTGGAATTGAGGGAAAACCTAAAGAGTAAATCATAGCTTCATACGAAACTGAGAGACCGGAAAATATTTCCCTGGAGAGCCATCAAGAACTAGTAATATCGTATGAAATCTAACCTGCAAAACTCCGGAGAGATTCCCCACCCCCGTCCTGTGGGATATTGTTTAGACCATGTGTGTTTCAATTACGATATTTAGGTAATTTTCAGGACATATTTTTAAAATTTAAGTTTCAATGTCCATCTTTTATGGTTTTCGTCATTTTCTATTATCTGTGGGAGCATGTATGTGTGTGTGTGTGTGTGTGTGGAGAGAGAGAGATTGACTAGGTGTGTGGATAAACGCAATAAAAATATACTATTTCTTCTTCTCTCTCGCTGATTGTTTCTAGTTTGTTAGTTCATTGGATGTGAGGGATACACATGGTATTAGTTTATTAGTTTTTTTTTTTTTTAAAATTTGTTTTTTGGATTAAAAAGAATATCGCATTTTCTGATGATGTTACAAATTAAAAATTACAGGGAAAGAAAGGTAATTTCTGGTAAAACGCATTTTAAAGTCTATCTCTTCCATTTGAAGACCACAGGAAAAGATATTCTTGATTTAGCAGGAGGGAGTTTAAAAAAAACCATAATCAGCATTACATAACAGCTGCACATCAAATAACGATTTGCTTATAGTAGACGGACTATACATATTCTCTTCTAATTTTCTAGAAAGATCCTTAATTGCAGGATAATATCTTTGAAAGACCCTTAAAAGAGCTAAGAGATGGCACCCTTAACTCTAAACGGACAAAGTACGTTCTTTTCCTGTGGTCTTCATTTGCTCCCATGTAATTAATATTTTAAAACAGTTATAACTTGTAGATTATTTACGTATTTTGATTGAAACTTCCTTAGCGGTTAACTGCAATTATTTATAATATACTTGTTACGAGTGCAAGCTCATTTTTTTTAAAAGTACATCCACCTTCTTTCCCTATACTTTTCAATTTTCATCCTTTCTCTTGCTTTCTCCCTCTTTCAGTCTTTATCTCTTGCTCTTTCTACAGATATATACTTAATTATAGTGTTTAACAGTTCAAATGAATAGATTAGATCATTTCACTTTATATTACTAAATTTAAAGTAATCAATATTTCTTTCAATGTTTGGGTACCGTGCTAAACAATTCTCTACTGATACTTCGGATTTCACTGAATTTTTTTTTCAAATCTCAGTGATTTTCTACATTGGAGGATATGCATTCAAACTAAAAATCTTATATGGTTGGGTTTTGTCTTGCGTACTTTACGGTGCGACAGAAATACATGGCAAAAATTCCATTTGAAACATATTCATTACTTTTGTCCGAGACTGTACTGTACGTCCCCTAATGTTGTACACAAAATGACATTGGAACTATTATTCTGTGCCAGGCCGTTCAAAAATTATCAGAAATTTCAATTAAGACATTTTGCGCCTCGCTCTGCAGGTATCTCGCATTTTCGGGTCTGTTAGGAAACTGAAAACCAAGCCGTACAAAACTGTTGTTTGACAATAACCGGAAACAGGTCTGAAGTTTGAATTTGATTTGATTTATTGTATAATAAACTTACAAGACTAACGTCTCATTTACACATGACATAGTGACAATCGGTATGGTGAACCGATGGTGGTTTGCCATTGCTTCCACAGGATGAAGATGACGTCCTAAGGACGAAACCTACAGTTTAACGTGGGCTTCGAACCACTTATGTCCCCACCGGGAATCGAACCCGGGACCCCTTGATTACAATTCAGCGAGCGTTACCACTCACCCACAGATAAGATCCGAAATCCAGGATTTAATAAACGAGTTCGTTTCCTTAAAAAAACTTAAACTTAAAGACTAAAAGACCTAAAGACTTCTGCGCATATCTTTGAAGACAACATCAGAAAGTTTCCAAGAGAGGAAAACACACTAAATTCATGGTAGTAAGCCGGGAACCGATTTCTCATAATTTTGTCAGATTGGAGTAGTAGTCCTACAGGTTACTAAATAGCAGTGTTTACAGCAAAAGAAGCATGAAGTGGCAACACTTTCTAATATTTTTGAAAAGAAAAAGGAAAAAAGCGATCGCCCTGCGGATAGTAACCGGTCACAAATTGACTATAATTTTTTTCTGTGGTCAGCGATGTAAGTAGTCACGGTGGATTGCTGTTAAGCATCGTCTAAATCAGTGGTTACTGCAACGAATGTATGTATGGAACGTTCCCTCCAATTCATTATTCTAACAATACACGAGTTATTGTGAACCTCAGAGCAAGTGGAGCAGTGGTCTCAACAGCTGACAATAAATAATTTGACTTTTATGAAACCTGAGTCGTAAAACTATAAATACCCTAAATTGTGGAATATCGGACCACCTCGCATTGGTATTCTCACGAGCGCTTGCACGTAAAATTAACAAGGTCAGTGATAGCTTAATTTGATGTGAGATTCATTCCGAAAGACGCTAACATAAATGAAATATCATAACCAGAACTTTCTCACACTTTCGCGTGGCGTTTGTTAGTGGAACATCAGCACACAATAGACGTTAGAACAATCCAGATTCTTGTGTTAAGTGGAGCTAAATAAACCGTAAAAATGTTCGTGCAGCTAGTTTTGCCATTATCCTTTTATTCTTGTTGCTTATATTGTTTGAACAATACTGCCTTCTTAGATTGTACGTACATACTTGTGAGGGTAACTTTTGTGTGAAATTCGTGCTAACATGAATGATAACACAGCAGGCGCGTAAAAATAAAAATGAATTAGCATATCACAGTCACACTACTTGAAAACTGGATTTACCTGCTGGTAAAGAATGTGAGGTAGGTCAACAATCTACATAATGAACAAAACAGTTTATTGTTATTGAAAGTATGCGTTTGTGGGATATAGCTACTGTAATTTACAGCCTCTCTTTAACGTGATTACTTTGTCTGTGGGAGAGGGAACGGAGGGAAGAGTTGCAACCATTTTCCTGGAGTCACTGAAAAGTAACTACGGGAAACACTTGTCTGAATGAATATTCTAGGAATCGAAATTAGGAACTCCCAATTGCGAGATGAGCATGATATTCCTGACCCACCATGCCCTGTAATACTACTTACGGAATAATAGCCTACTGATTATGACAGATATTTTACGGACTCATTAATCATCTGTCCGCTCTCAGCAAAACTTTGAAACAAGTTAAATACACTAATTCGTATAGGGTAAGTTCCTCTAAGAGTACGCACTTAGTGT
This sequence comes from Lepisma saccharinum, assembly GCA_022664845.1. Lineage (NCBI taxonomy): Eukaryota > Metazoa > Arthropoda > Insecta > Zygentoma > Lepismatidae > Lepisma > Lepisma saccharinum. The sequence goes on from JAGDQP010056182.1 coordinate 4,173, forward strand.
TCGAACCCACTTCGTGTCAACAAGAATGAAAAGAAACACGAGAGTAAGTGGGTATCCCTTTAATGGTCTTTCTACTTTTCATTAACATAAGATAAGAACCAGGTTTAGGTAATTACAGGAGTTACCGTGAACATAATGATCATGGGCAAAATCGCACTCTTGGGGGACTATTCCTGTAAGAGTGCGCATTATGTCCTCAAAGAGTGCGCATTATAAATTTCTATAACAATTAAGCTTACTAATATTAAACCAGAGCAAAATGTCTGATTTGAAGTATTGACCTACTGTTGCTCATTTTCACACATCCGTATGATTAACAAAAGTCACAATGGAAGACACCTTTACCCTCATAGGAAGAACATCCTTCATGCCACCACATCTTGCAACCCGTACATTGAATCCAATCCTCACTGATCGGCTCCTGGTAAATTTCATTACATCCTGGACAGATGATATTATCTTCACTTGTTGAAGTGGAAGGTACCGAAGGAACAAAGAGTTTTCTTTTAGTACCAGGCTTTTCTCCTTTGCACTTGGATTTTCTCGAAGAATCCAGCGATTTTGCGAAAGGTGATGATGTCATGATTTCTGATCTCTTCGCGTGTCTTTTTGGTTTCATCTTGGATTTTTCTTTTGGGAGTGGAAATATATCAGAAGGAGACACTGATTTTTCTGTGGAACAAATGACACCACTGGATGTACTGGGACCTTGGACAACTTCAAGTTCAGACACATTATTATCTTCACCTGAACCTTGGCGAGTTGCAGGATAAGAACTTGTCTTTTGTGTACCGTCTACATCATTATGGGATGTGGCAGGACCTAGCTCATTTTCAGTAGGCCTAATGTTCCCTGTACCTTCTTCAATCTCTTCTGCTACCGGATGGTTTGTAACGGCAGCTGGTAGAAAATCTTCTTCCACGAAAATATCGGGAACATAAGGATGTATTCCCGTACATTTGAATGAATTTCTCGCCTTCTCCATTGTTGCAACTTTCTCATATGCTGCTCGAAAGAGAAAAGATATGTCGCTTAGTGTTATACAACGACCCGGGTTACTTACCATCCATTTGTCACATTGAAGTGCATAAGCTTTTTTCAAAGGCCCAAAAAATCCCCTGTCGAGTGGTTGCATCATATGACTTGAGTGAGGAGGTAGAGACAGGAGGGTAACAAAATTTTCTCTGCAGTAGAGAACAGCATCGATACTACAATGTGAGACGTGGTTGTCAACGATCAAGAGTACAGGATCATTTTTAGTTGGTTTAACAAACTTTACGAAATGCTGTAACCACTCGACGAAAACTTCTGTGGTCATGTAGCCGGAATCAGAAATTAAAGGAAGGGTTCCCTCTGGGGCATCTTTGTACAATTCCAACTTCAGTCGCTTTCTAGGGAAAATCATAGCAGGGGGTATATAGGTACCGGTAGGTGATAGGCAACAAACTATTGTAACGGTTTGTCCCCGTTCACCAGAAACTACTTTTGCTACCGAACGTTTGCCTTTCACTGACACTACTTTCGGGATGTTATTCGGAACAGTTGAGAGTCCACTTTCATCCATGTTAAATTTACGGTGAGGTGGGAACTGTTTCTCGTCCATCACAGCTTTCAAATTGTCGAAGAATTGTTTACATTGTACCTTGTTAAATCCCGTAGCTCTTCCTACACTACACTTCTCAGGCACACGAAGACTTAGATTGTTTCGCTTGCAAAAGCCATAAATCCAATTTTTTCCTGACATTTTTGTTACGTTGTTAAAATTATGGTTGATGTGGTTCCTCTCTGCGAAATCAAATGCGAGTTTCATAAGTTGTTTCCTGGTGATACCATAAAATCTAGCATCTAGATCCCTCACATGTGCTGCTAACTCCTTTTCTTGTTTCAAGTTAAAAGTTGGCTTTAGTCGTCCAAGAGAAGTTGGAACAGTTCCCTGTAAGAAAAGAAAAGGAAACGTGCAGATAGAATTTGAATTTTCTATAGGCCTATTACCTATACAAGAAATTTTCAAACTTATCAATAAATTATTGGTAAAGAACAGGATTTTGTGATCAAAAAAAATTTAAACAACGAGATATTTGTGTAGTTAGCTCTCAGACCGATCAGAGCCTCAATCATCCCTGCTAGGTCAGCCTCAATCACCCTGCTGCATTGAAAGGGCATTGTAAAGGCACGATATCTAAAACTAGACGGCAGCACTATCTCCGTATGTCTCTAATGAATTTTTATTATTCTACGAAATTTCAATGCTGCTCCTACAAATTCAAGACTAGAGAGTTCAAACTTTCAGAGATTAAAGTTCATAACCATTTCACGAGTTCAATCTGTTGTACCAGCAATCAATGATACGTGTGATGGCTGCTTAAATTGGAGGCCTCTTTATACTGTGACTGAAATTTATAAACACTGTTATTGAAGTGAACACAGGTATGGTCTAAAGAAATGCAAACGAGTCTAGGAGAAGCAATAAGGTACCAGGCTATGAAAAAAGAAATAAAGGATTAGAAACATAGGCTATAGTCTTGACGGTAGTTGTCCAACACTTATTTCCTCAAGTATTCTACAATTTAAAAAGAACGAAGACGAAATTAGATTAGAAACAATTTTATGACCTTCAGGCATCTATTGCTCAGGCAGAAAAAGGAATTAGAATGTAATTTTATCCAAAGTACTTACAGCTTTCATTCGTTTCCTAAGAGTTGATTCGTTAATTCCCAGTGATTCAGCTATTTTCCTTTTGCTTTCACCATCTCTTAATCTTCGATAGCAATCATTCAGTACCTATTGAGTGAAAATTAGTTTCCGCTTTGATTTTCTTTTGTAACCTGACATGTTTCCTGCGGAAGAAAGAGATAAATAAAAAGATGATATGAATTGCAAATTTCAAAGTATACGTATATTTCTCATAAATATCAAACTATCTAACCAAGAACTAACGTAATCTCTATTACACTCAGACACAGCTCGCACATTCTTCAGCGAGGTTTTCTACAAGCAAATTCATAAACATACAAATCGGAAATAAAATTGACGTTTTAACGAAAATGTTGCAACCATTGTTGTCTGACAGCTTATAAACGTCGTTTTTTGTTATATTGTTTAATAAACTCTTAACAGTAGTAGTACATTCAAAACTAAAACCAAATTTCTTCCTGTCCTCAAAGAGGGCGCACGCGCGCTCTTGGGGGAAAGACCAATGCGTACTCTTAGAGGACATCGTATAGTTCTAAGCCTGTTCGCTAGATGTAAGAAGTGAACACACTACAAGCCTTATGCACACATGGTAAAAACTACATGATCGAAGCTATTGTTTGCTATAATGAGCTTTGTCTTCGACTTCAAACTGTGTCGTACAAACGTTACTTTCTAGTAGCGAAATATTACATCAATATGATAGAAAATCACTTACCTCCAAATAAGTCAGAGCACACAATCCTTTTGCAGACGCGATCTTGCCTGAAGAACACAATACACTTAGCTGTACACAAAGCCATTAACATTGACGTAACGCGATGCTGCCAACTTACGAAATTGGCACTGCGTACTCTTTTAGGACCGCGCGCTCTTAGAGGAACTCACCCTACGTCAAATAATGCTTTCATCTTTGTCACTGAGGACGCATGCGGGCTCGAGTCCTGCTACCAACAAGACTGATAGGCTTTTCAGGGTTTTAGAAGTTTTACCAGGCTAGTTCTAGCAGTAGGTACCCTAGCAGCACAACGATAACGGTCCGATATCGGTCTATACTGGATCAATAACGTGGATACCGATCATGGTTGGCCGTTCTGACTAAACGCCGATCTACTATATAAGCATGGCACGATATTTCGATATCCAAAGCTATTCCTGAAACATGAGAAACGTGTTGTACTTCACCCAGAATGTATATGTAATGGAGAAATGACACGTGTTATATAAAAATAATATATATAAAACTTCTACATGTTCCCTGCTTAAAGTCATTCTGTAATGAAAAGACTGTCAATGTCACCACATTCCATGTCTGAGTTAATGAAATGCATAATTGACGAATTATTCTTCATGGATGGATCCGTAGACCTACCACAAAACATTTGATTTCTGAATGTGCTAAAGTTCAGTCAGTTTGGTCAAAATATCAACGCTATGTAGGAATTATTGGTCGAACTAATCCTGTGTATATTGTGTACGAGCGATTTATTGCTTATTCGGATTTTTACTTATTTCCTTAGAAAAAACAACAACATAATAGTGTGATATGGTTAACTGCATAAACTTTGTTCTTTTTAACGATACACATATTATAACGAGGAAGTGTATACTAAAACTTTAATCAGCGTAGTGATAAACATGAATTTAGTGAATAGAACAAAAAAATTTGCTAATTGAATTGAATTTATTTTAAGGCCTTTAGGCAACTATGGCTCAGGCCGTATGGATGATGATGGGATGAATTGGTGGAATGAAGAAAGTGGGAGGAAACGGGAGCACCCCGAGAAAACCCACGCACACGGTGTTTGTCCACCACAAAGCCCACATGACATGAGCAGGGATCGATCTGACGACCCCTAGCACCAGAGGTGAGCGCTCTACCAACTGAGCCACCGTGCCCCCAAATTTGCTAATTATCTCAATATGTAAAAACTACATGAATAAACTGTATAACGTTTTGTACAAAGACAGTATTTTTCAAGCGGTACGTAGGCGATAGCCTTCCAAAAACTTCAGTGCTTCACAACTCACAAGATCATCTGGTCATGAGATAGAATTTTAATTTGTATACAAGCGAATCTGTGTTAAAATCTGGTGTAATTACTGTGGTTAGCTGAATTAAAAAAAGTAGAAAAATGGATAGAACGAAGGACAACAAATCACAAGACTGCAGGTTCAAATCCGGTCTCAGTCAAGTGATATAGTTTTCAAATGTAAGTGAATACGAGAAAATAAGACGTGTAATGAAATAACTTATAAACGAAATCACATTTTTCCTAAAATTACTGTAAAAATATACGTAATTCCCTTTATTAAAACAGTGATTTCCTCTCAGCTATCAATATCGTTACCGATCGGCCGGCATCAATATCGGCAAAAGTGTTTGCCATTCGATATTTACTGATCTTGGATAACATCGTTCGAGATCGCTTATTGTCCGTTATTGATGTCGCCCGATACTGATGGGCTACTGGGGATGGTACCTTGAATAAAGTCATGAATGTTCTATAGTCTAGTTCTGAGTTCTGTAGCCGCAAGGGGGGAGTCGTAGCGTGATCATGGGTGGGAAGACCACATTAATAGCCAATGTGAGGTAGGTAGTAAAAGCGCGAGTTCTCGTTGATTACTTGTGCACTTCCCATTTCACCCCGCGCGCTAGCCAAGACCCCTCTCACAAGGAGATTCCACTCCTCCCCTCCCCCCTCCCCTAAAGCTGACCTTTGAAAGTGTTTTGAGAAACGGAAATATCAGATGTTGGCAAAAAACTGTTGTTTTGTGCTCAACTTGTTTATTTGGCGTTTCATTCAGATAGATTTACTTCTTTGATTTATTTTTCAGGGCTGAACAAACAGTTGTGGTCTAAGACCGTCACATGTCTGATTGATGTCGGCATGCATAATAAACTTAGCTTATGAAGTTAGCAAATTCGCGAGCTAGGGATGCGGCTAATTGGTGAATTTCAGGAGCTTGGTGGCGGTATTTAGGTGAAGTTCTGTTTTGTAGGAGAAAATTGAAATTTTAAAATATTTAAATTGAATTATTGGGGAATAATTGTTAAATTTATCGCAAAATGTTCTGGAGTTCTTGTAAATTTATAACACAGAACTAATTTCTAAAGTTCCATTCAAATAAATGTTATAAGTAAAAGATATCGTTCATTCTAGCATTTATTAAGAGGAACTAACAAATACAATATGCAGTATAATAAAAAATAATTAATTATCTTTGTTTAATGGTATGTCATAGCTCATAGCGGCTCATTACCTAACTTCCAAATGCATTCCGGCTCTACCAACTCATTTTAAGTCATGACACACTACAGTTTCTTTAACAAAGCTGCGAGAAGAAAGCAAGAGTTAGGAAAGGGAAACTAAAAGCAGAATGCTCGAAATTGTGATTTGAACTTAATGCGCCTTCATTTTGAATTTTGAGGCAGATGTTATCATGAAAACAGTGTCGAATCCAGAATTTTCGTGAAGGGCTGTGCAGGTGGAATGTACCTGGAACTATAAAACAATTTTCCTTAAGGGGCGCCCTCGCCCCTATCTGGATCCGTCATTGAATGCAGACCTTTATTCTTTATAAGTATGTATATCTCACAATGCATTCCAATTTGTGCTAAAGCTCTTCTATCAATGTTGATGAAATAAAAAAAAACGTAAAATTTCATCAAAATCTTTTAGCAATATGATAGTTCGAATGTTGAACGACAGATGGCGATACTGCCTCATAACATTCATGCCAGCATCTTTTTCTGTGTTCTTTTTAATTCTATCTTATGTAAGGAAAAGGGAAAATAATATTTTTATTTTCAGGTTTGGATTACACAATGTGTCCAGGCTGGTGAAACAAATAGAGAGCTTAATTGTACTAGCACGCTCTGTTAGCGGTGCGTAGATCGCGAACGCAGACTTAACATTACTATTGAGATAATCTTGTTAGTGATACATCTTTTCAAATATTGAGCAAGAAGTATGATATTTTTGTTAGCTTGTGTAAGCAGTAAACTGGAAGATATTTGTTAGTCAAACGTTTTCACTAATTATTGCTAATATGGCCAGTATAAAACTGATTGTTATTAATAGCACCAGCATGCGTTGTTTAATGGGTGACTGACTATATCTAATTGTGACATGCTGATTTCAAAATTTGAGTCCAATTTGCTGTAATCCATTTCGCCACAGCTACGTAAACTTGGTAAAAATAAATTAAAAAAAAATACCAATCATTTTTATACGTGACTAGCTGAAATTATTTTCATTGTTCGGCAAGGAGTTGAATGGGTGATTATACCTAATTCCGACATGCTAATTCCAAAATCGTCATACAGTTTCCTGCATCACGAAACGTTAATGTAAAGCAACGATCTCCAACAAAAGATAGCAGCACCATCTCCATATATGTCTAATGTATTTTTATCGTTGCACGAAATTTCAATCTGCTCCTACAAATTCAGGACTAGAGAGTTCTAACTTTCAGAGAAGAAAGCTCATAACCAATTCAAGAGTTTGATCAACGCAGATTTTTTTCGTTTTTCTTCATTGTTGAAATTGCTTGATTGTTATTGTGAATATAAAAACCTATAATAATGAAGCTCTTTCAATAATGAACAAAAAAGAAAATTAGATATCGGCATTGATCGAACTCTTGAATTGGTTATGAACTTTCTTCCCTGAAAGTTCGACCTCTCTAGGCTTGAATTTGTAGGAGCAGCATTGAAATTTCATGCAACGATAAAAATACATTAGACATATACGGATGTAGTGCTGCCATCTTTTGTTGAAGATTGTTGCTTTACATTAATCTTAACCTTAAAACGCTGGCCAGTGTTTTGGCGAAAGTCGTAGACCTTTACGTTCGCGGCCATGAACCCGGTCTTATACCTACCAACCGAGCCGCCGTAGCTCAGTGGTAGAACGTTGGCGTAGCATTCGGGAGGTCGTGGGTTTGATCCCAGCTGCCGACCATTCTGACTGAGGTTTTCCCAGGGTTCTTCCTCAGCCACACCAAGCACCTTCAACATAGTCCCTGGCCGACACCTTCCCGAATCCTTTCCCCTCCTCTATCCTGGCCTGAGCCTTAGATGCCTAAAGGCCATCAATAAAATTTTAATTCAAATGAATTATACCTCGTTTGAAAACTTATAGCATACAAATTTCAAGCTGTAACATCTGTGCCCAATGTGCTCAAAAGATAGAAGACTACAATGAAGAAACCGAAAAATTAAAAAATAATGGAGGGGAGACATCGTATGCTGGCAATACTGATAATTATCGTACGCAGACAAAAATTCACCAACACATAACCTATAGAATCATGTATAGCATATAAAACATCCCGAGAGATCGGTGGAATACAGGGTGAGAAAAAAATGTATATTCGAAAGTACTGTAGGATCATGCTGTATTAGGAATTTCGAGGATGACATGTGACATTCACTTGCGCGATCCTAGTCTCGGTCCTAATTATCGTACCGCCACGAATAATACTTCGTTGAAAAGCTTAAGAAACATTGATCCCACCGTGACCAATGTGTAAAAGACAAGGAAAGACAAGTAAAAAGAAATTGGGAAATACAGGTCATTTGGGACACGAACAATTATGCCTTCAAAAATCGCCCAATCTGCCTATGAAACCCCATTGAATGTATTTCAGCAGTTTGCTATTTCCGTCTCGAACAATTTAAAATCAGAATTATCCTCCTAGCTCAAGTAGCTATGACGTGTTAAATTTCAAATTGCTAATGCAATTGTATTTTGTATTGCTGGAAAGAAATTTTCTAAATCAGTGCAATGAATTTTGATTTGTCTTAGCATTCGGAAGATCCTGGGACCGATCTTAGCGGCCGACCATCCTGACTGAGATTTTCTCAGGTTTTTTCTCAATTCCTCCACGCAAATGCCGGGATGGTACCTTCAACTTAAGTCCCGACCGACTCCTTCCCACATATTTCCCCCTCTCCTATTCCGGCATTGAGCCGGAGCCTTAGATCACTTAATTTTAAAAAAACTGTACGCGATACGAAAATTGTAATACTACTTACAGTACAACCTAACAGTAGTGACCATTTGTAGTTCATCCTAGATATAACAGTTTTTACCGGAAAATTTTCGCAGGACAGTGTA
>JAGDQP010056184.1:783-12038 GCA_022664845.1 Lepisma saccharinum
GTTGGACCAAAAGTCGATTGGACGAAATGTCTTGTGGACGAAAAATCTGTTGGACGAAATGTCTTGTGGACGAAAAATCTGTTGGACGAAATGTCTTGCGGACGAAAAGTTAAGTGGACGAATTGTCTCTGGACGTAATGTCTGTGGACGAAATATTTGTGGACGAAATGTCGGGTGGACAAAATTTCGTTGGACGAAATGTGGTATCACCGAAATGAGTGCTTCAGGTAGATGCTGGAAAAGCGATCGGGGAAGAGCTTAGGGTTCCCAGTTGTCCCGGTTTTAACCAGCAATTCCACGTCTTGTCCCGGAGAATTTTTTTGTTCACCGGGACGGTTAAAACCCTGGAATTAAATCTTCCGTTTCTTGAATAATGAATATACATTATACAGTTGGTTACAAAAAAAAAAAAAAAAGCAAGTGTGCAACCATAGACTCAATAATAAGCTCGAGTTATTTATTCCTCCAGCTATTTTAGTCTGCACTAAGGAGCATGTGATTTTGAAACCTGCCGCTAGATGACTCTGGAGACACTTTAAGTCGTTGTACCTTTCCAGTAGTAGCCACGAGAGCTACCAAACGGCAGGCTTCCAAAGCACGTGCTCTTAAGCAAAAACCTATTACTTTTAGCGGAGGCGAAAGTGGGTAAGCGGTATAAGTATTTTTAGTCATTGGTGCAACTATCGCAGTCGCAATGTTCTTCAGTGTTTGCTCAAATGCTTAATTCTGTAAACAGAACAACTGTCCCCACCTCCACTCTTTGTTCTGCTGATTAAGGCCGGATTTCTAAATAGGCTGAGTTGGCTGCAGCCTAGAGCAGCAAATTTTAAAGGGGCGGAAAATTTCGTAACATAAAATTTGTGTAATCTTAAGATTGAAAAATATTCTTCTTTTTCTTCCATGGCGCTACAGCCCAAATCGGGCCTTGGCCTTTCCAAGTAGATGCCACCAATTTTCCCTGTTCTTCGCCCCTTCTCTCCAGTTACGCACCCCTATCATGTTTACTGAGTCTTTCTTCACTCCGTCCTCAAATTTTTTCTTCGGTCTTCATTGAGGTCTATCTTTGTATAATCGACCTGTTAATAACTTCTTTGGTATTCACTCCTCGCTCATGCTGATCATGTGTGTCCTTAGTTTTATGTCTGTTATGACGTTTGGTTTCTGGTATAAGTTGTACAGCTCTGCGTTTTGTCTAATTCTCCACTGTCAGTTGTCCATAACTGGTCCGTATATTTTTCTTAGAATCTTTCTTTCAAATGTCTAAAGTCTCTCTTCGTCTTTCTGGGTGATAGACCATACTTCGCACCCATACATTAGTACTGGTTTTATCATTGATTGATATAATTTTATTTTAGTGTCCCTGTGTACATTCTCATTCTTCATCATTGGGAGCAGACTATAGTATGCTTTGTTGGCCTGATTTATTATTCTTTGAATTTCCTTGGATTCGTCGTTTGTGTCTGTTATTAACGTGCCTAAATATGTAAATTCCTCCACGTTTTGCAACTTATAATTTTCTATTTCCAGGCTTTCCTTTAACTTGTGGCTTCCTTATTTATTTCCTTGCCGCGTCTGGACCATTGTCTTGGTTTTATCTCTATTTATCTTTAACTCTACCGTGCTCACTGCTCTGTCTAATTCTTTGTACAGTTCCGTTATCGAGTTGATCGTTCGTCCTAGAATATTTAGATCATCTGCATAGCCTAGTATTTGTGTGGATTTCTAAATGATAGTTGATCTGGTATCTATAGATAATTTTCTAATAATATACTCCAACGCTATGTTAAAAAGAATAGGTGCTAGTCCATCGCCCTGTTTTAGTCCCTGTTTTACTGGGTCCGTGAGTTCATTCTGTATCTTGACCTGTGCTGTTGTTTCCAGTAGTGTCATTCTTACAAGTTTGATCATTTTCCTTGGTATTCCTAGTTCCTGCAAAGCCCTAAGCAGAGATGGTCTGTTTATACTGTCATAAGCTTACCTGAAGTCGACAAATATATGATAGACATCTATATTATATTCCCAACATTTTTCCAGGATGGTTTTGAGGGTATAGATTTGGTCTGTTGTTGATCTGTTCTTTCTGAATGCTGCTTGATATTCTCCTACTATTCTTTCGGCCAGTTCCTTAAGTCTTCTACTTAATACGTTTGTAAATACTTTGTATGCTGTTGTTAATAGCATACAAAGGAGTTCTGCTTGTCTCCTTTCTTGTATATAGGACATATTAGACTGACTCTCCAATCTTTCGACATCTCTTCTTTCTTTCATATTTCTATAATTAATTTATATAGACTCTTGAACAGTTCACTTCCTCCACTTTTGATCATTTCTGATGTGAATCCATCAATGCCTGGCGTTTTGAGCGCTCTCAGTTTCCTTATGGCCTCTTTTACCTCCTCTTGTGTTGGCACACCTCCATCTTCTACTGTTCTTCCTGCCTCAAGATTATCTTCTCGATTTTCCCCTTTATTTCATTCTGGTTCTGGGTTAAGTAGTTCAATAAAGTATTCCTGCCATCTGCTCTTTATGTTTGTCTTGCTTCCTAGTAAATTGCCATTTTTATCCTTGCATATGTCAGTTCTCGGTTTAAATCCCTGCCTTATTTCTTTTACTTCTTTGTATGCTTTCTGCACATTGCCCTCACTGAATTCTTCTTCCATTCTTTTATATTTATCGTTTAACGTCTGCCGTTTCTTCCTTCTACATGTTTTGTCTGCTATTCTTTGCAGTTCCACGTACTTTGCTCTTTTCTGTCTTGTGCTTCTATTAGTGTACTCTCGGTAGGCTTCGTTTTTCTTTTGCAGTAGTTCTCTACATTCATCATCAAACCATTCTATCTTGTCTGTTTTAGGTGCATATCCTAGCTTGCTTATAGATGTTTCTGGCATGATGTTTTTGATCAAGTTCCATTTATCCTCTACATTCCCTTCTTCTATTTTCTTTTCCTTCTCGTGGAGTTTCTTCGTTATTTCGTTTTGATATTCTAATACCACTTCTGTTTGGCTTGGGTTTTGTACATCAAACTTTTTAGTTCTTTCTTTTCCCTGCTCTTTACGAGCTGCCAATCTGCATCTGTAAGTAACTTTAACCAACTAGTGATCTAAATCACTGTTAGCTCCTCTATAGGTTCTAACATCCATTATATTTGATGCTCCCATTTTGTCAATCATAACATGATCTATTTGGTTGTTCGTGCTCCCGTCTGGTGATTTCCAAGTTTGTTTGTGGATGTCTTTATGTGGGAAACTTGTGGAGCTAATCCTCATGTTTTACTCAGTGCAAAATCTATTACTCTTAGTCCATTATTATTTCTAACGTTGTGCAGACTATGTTTTCCTATTTTCGTATGAGAACCGTACTTCCTTTCCTATTTTCGCATTCGCATCTCCTATTACCATATTTATGTCATTTGTGGGCAGTGAATCGTATATCTCTTCTAGTTCTGTGTAATACGCATCCTTGACTGTTTCATCTTTATCTTCTGTAGGTGCATAGATATTTATAATTGAGAGGTTGAAGAATTTCGTTTTCAATCTTAGTACTGCTGTTCGTTGTGTGCTGTAAATCTCATAATGGAACCCTTAAGTTCCTTGTCTATTATAAAGGCTACTCCTTCTTCATGTATTCCTGCATCCTTTCCACTGTATAGTATGGTGTGTGTCTGTGTGTGCATAATACCTTTCCCATGCCATTTTGTTTCCTGTATTTCTGCTACTACTTCTATTTGACATTTTGATAGCTCTTGTTGTAAGTTTTGAAGTGTGCCCGTTTTGTTTAGCGTTCTTACATTCCATGTTCCTATCGCTATGTTCTTAAGTCGTTGCCGTGTCCGATCACCATCAATCTGAGGCTCTTCTTGGGATTTCGTAACAATGGTTGCTTTACAGGAGTAGGTTGTTAGCCCGCTGTCCTACCCTCGGTGCGTTGGAGGACCTCGGATTTTCTGTCGGGGTTTACTCCCTTAGCCTACCGTTTTTGGTTTTAAGGCACCAAAAGCTCGCCTTCACTCTCTCTCGTTCGTGAGACCAGGAGGCACGTGACTTTGCAGCCTTCGTGCACGTGAGAGTAGGATTTGCTTGGCAGAGTTGATCTTGTTGCAGTGAACTTGTCAAGATTTGTAGTGCCCTATAGTTTACATCTGAGTCACCCTTGACGTTCAATGCCAAACCTTTTCCCCTCGATTGAAAAATATTAGTAAACTAATAATATTTTAGCTGCAAAACTTAAAAAAAAAAATGGTGTATTTTTTTTACTATCAAAATATAACTAAACAAAAGAAGTGGATATTTATTCGATAAACTACTGTACGTTTTGATTTCCGTATCGCAGGCCTTAGATAAAATGCGCTCTGACTTTGTCAAAATCTGTCAGGTTTAAAACGTCAAACTTTGTTAAGAATTTGATAAAAAAAAATGTTTGAGTGCAGTGTAGTTTACTTCGAATACCAGAATGAGTGATGGTTGGAAAAGGCTCAGGGCGGAATACAAAAAGGAGTCAAACTAAAAGTTGAACAACAACAACGGGATCTAAATCAAACTCCAAAACTAGATTATTTTCTGTAAAGTATTCTTTCAGCAACCAAAGAGAAAGACGAAGTAGTGGAGAATGTAAAATCTGATCGTGATGTTGACTCACTGACTGACGTTGCCGTCGCTAGTTCAAGTTGTCCTGAGCATAGCACTGTCACTGAGACCGAGGAAATCATGAGAGTACTAGTGGTAAGTCTTTAGAAGTTACTAGAATCTCACATGTATTAGAAAAGCCAGAAGAAAAATCTTTACATCTGAACAGGGATCTAGCTTTATGGATTTTAAACGATGTCACTAGAGATTTAATAGCAAAACATGGTTTTGATCAGAATGTTTCATCTGATTTTACTAAAAGTATAAGATCATACAAAGACCAAAACCGATTTCTATCCAAATCATTATTTGAATGATTTTTTTTTTAATGTGAAGTTAGTTACAGAAATTGAATGATTTAGTCTGAAAGTAAATAATTATTTTCTGTGGACCACGCTTAGTATTTAATATGAGTCATCAATCTCAATTTGCTGGTTTCAGTGATTGGAGAAAAGAGTGCATGCAATCACGAAAATTCGCCTTTACATAAGCCCTCAAAAACTACTATAAAAGCAAGAGGCATTGCTCTCAATCGTGTTTATAAAGGCTTACATAAGAATTGGATAAAAAGAACTACTATTGGAGAAATGTTTTAACATGAGTTGTTGCGGAGTAGCAGACATGTAACTTTTGCCCTCTTTTCTGAGTGTCTGATTAGCCGAGAGTTTTGTGACGTCACAGTCCCGAAGCGCTCTGATTGGCTGATTGTGCGAGAGGTTTGTGACGTCACAGACCGTCAGGTGACCTTAGCGTAGCATTGGGCGGGCATATCAGAAAAATGAGAGGTTTGTAACGTCACAGGCCGTCACGTGACCTTAGCGTAGCATTGGGCGGACATATCAGAAAATTTTAAGGAATATACTGACTGCACCATTGGGCGGGTGTATCAGAAAAGTTTGATGAAAGTACTGACTGTGGACGGCAATATCAGATGACTGGAGATCATTATTATAGTGTTTGAGCTTAGCTTTTCTATTTATGAGAGTTTCACAGTTAGACATCACCCCCACAATTTTGACTCGACATGCGCAAAAATTTAAATATTGGCAGAAAGGGTTGAATTCGCTAGAGCACTCGTTTTTATGTTAAATGATTAAACGTTAGAGATAGAAAATACAGGAAAGTTACTTAGAAAAATTTAAATAATAACGAATACCTTTTTATTATTTTCGGTGAAAGAGAGATGGAATATACATTCTTCGCCAGGCGAACAGAATGAAACTAGTATGATAATGAAGACAGAAAATACTTTATCGCACGTGTACGTTATCTTACTGCGTCAGCTTGTTTTTTCAGTGAAGCTAAGTTTACTATATACAAGATAAGAGATTGCCTGGTAATGTGAATGTACTACGTCCCTTGTGATACTGACTTTCTTGTTTGTTGATTAATCTTTGAGAAATGAAAATGCGGGTCATACTTGTATCTTTAAAGTGACTTCATTGTTTATTTGAATTACAGGGGGCACTTTAGTGATGAATAAATTGAGTATATGTTATCGGTATGAGAGATGATTTCATCCTTTGGAAAATGGTTCAGAGCTCTTTTCCTAATTGATATTAGTTCACTATGTGTCCATAATTGAGATAAAGAGCTTAGTTTATTATTGAGTAAATTGTGTATGTCTTGTGTACATGAGATATACATTCAGAGATTACAAAAGATTTAGAGATCTTTTCCTTGTAGTTGTTGCTTGACTAAAGTTAATAATTCTATTTATGTGAATTTTAAACATCATATCATAGCTTGAATGAAGATAGAGGTCACTACGCTGAAGAGTAAATGTTTTGAATTCAATCTATGCCTCACGATTATTTGCTTGTTCTTTCAGAATTTTGTATGGATCATGTGTACTGTGTAGATAAGAGATTTGAATATAAGGCAATGCATTTGAATTAATTTCTAATCTTTGCTAAGCCATCGGATTCTTTAAATCATATTTCATTAGATTGTAAGACTTCTTTTGATGCGCTTAAAGCTTTCGTGCTTATCTTTTAAAATACAGGGAAGTGTTGCCTAGTGGTTGTACTTCACATTTATAAAATTTCGAGCACATCTTTTGAAAAAACAGTGTAGTATTGTATGCTGATGTTAGTTATTGAAGAACATTTCAATTAAAGGTAAATAGATTCTTATATTAGAATTTAATTAAGTGTACACTCATGCTCAAAATTTTTTCGCATGTCTTTATTTGACAGTTTTTTTACAAATAACATTTTTCACCTTCATTCTGGTGTTCGTTTATTTGTTTTACTTGTAAAGAATGTAAAAACGAATATTTCCTGAAATTTTGTCCCTTAAATATTAATAAATAATGAAAATATAACGAAAAAAACCGAAACATGAAGAAATGATCAAAAAAAAGTAAGTCCAAAACTGTTAAACTTGACAACATAGGGAAATTTAATGGGAAATTGAGAGGAAAGAAGGGATATTTATCTTGACTCTATGAAACAGTGTATATCTTTAGTATTACCAGCAACTGAGATTACACACAATGTTCTCTCAAATTAAACATTACACAAACAAAAATTACAGATACAACATATGCAGTGCGCAACCATGTACCAGGTGTATGCATAAGTTTTTACCGGTTTTTGTGGTAAAGAAAACACGTCATTTTCAAGGGAAATTAATTTTGTTTTATTCAAAATATTGGCCATCGGCTTCTACACATTTCGCCCATCTTTCAGGTAAGTGATCCATACCATGCCAGAAAAACTGCTTGTCTTTTACGGCAAACCATTCGTCGAGCCATTTTCCAACGTCTTCGAAATTGCTGAAGTGCTGCCCTGCGAGCGCGTTCCCCATTGATCCGAACAGGTGATAGTCAGATGGCACCAGGTCTGGGGAGTACGGCGGGTGCGGAAGAATGTTCCATCCAAGCGATTTCAAGGTGTATTTCACTGGTTTTGCTGTGTGAGACGGCGCATTGTCGTGTAACACAATCACTTTGCCATGTCTTCGGGCCCATTCCGGTCGTCTTTCGATCAATGCATGATTTAAATTAATCATTTGTTGGCGATAGCGTTGTGCATTAACGGTTTCGCCGGGCTTCAAGAGTTCATAATACACAATACCGCTCTGGTCCCACCAGACACAAAGCATGGTCTTCTTCCCGAAGCGATTTGTCCTTGGTGTTGAAGGACCAGCTTCGCCAGGTGAAAGCCACGATTTTTTCCCCTTCGAGTTTTCAAAATAAATCCATTTTTCGTCACCCGTCACAATTTAATACAAAAAGGATTTTCTTTCGTGGCGTTGAAGCAGCATTTCACAAGTGACTTTGCGATTTTCCATTTGACGTTCATTCAAATCGTGTGGGACCCATTTACCCAGTTTATTGATCTTCCCCATTGCTCGTAAATGTGTGCTGATTGTTTCTTGTGACACATTTAATGCTTTTGCCAATTGCTGTTGAGTTTGACCCAACTACCGTTCTTCATGATTATCCTGAGTATTAGCTAGCTGTTAATAGGACGATTTTTATTACGTTACGAGTGAGGGAAACATCGTCAGAAAGCAAACTTATTGTCTGCTCAATGAAGCAAGAGAAATATGAGAGTAACTGTATTCTCTCCACGAATATATTAAATTGCATTTTATTTATGACGTTTAGCCCTCTATAGTAGGGTGACCAGCCGTCATGTTTTACTCAGGTTTTTCCAGTGACACCAAACAAATGCCGGGATGGCACCTTCAACATATGCCCTGGACGGCACCTTTCCCGAATCCTTTTCCCTCCCCTATCCAAGCCTGAGCCTTAGATACCTAAAGGCCTTAAATAAAATTCAAATTCAATTAAGTTTTAAACTGTTGCTTTTGCTCTACTAATTCCCAACATTTGCATGAGAGGAGAGGGAAAATGCAACACGGCATCATGCTTTATGTTGTCTTAGTAGTTTCTGAGTTGAAAGTTGTCGACAGACGGACAGAACGGTTGTATGAAGATTCACAGTACTTCCTGCTGAAGCCTGAAATGGATCCCCTCTATTAATTACCATTGCTTTAAATAAAGGATGGACTTCTTTGTTTGAACGGAATACCTTTAAGCCCAAAAGTTTGGTTTTCTTGAAATACTAACATCTGGTTCAGTATCATACTCAGATCCTCGATAAAGACATTACACATGTTGTTTTTTCTTCGCAACTGTATATAATACTTTTGTGTTCATGGATATTTAATATTATTTTGTTGGTGTTAAGCAAGAAATTAACCAACGAACTTCACAAATTACCTTCATCCATAATTTCCTTTCATTTTCGGCAAATTATACAATATCTTTATTAGTACCGAATTTAAAATTGGCAACATGAGTCATACCGACTTGAATGCGACAATACGTTTTCTACATAGGGAACTGGAAAATCTGAACTAAGCACCGGAAGTGCTATTATTATTCGCTGTAAGGGACCTGTCTCTTTCACTTTTGCGTAAACATCACACTTGCGTATACCCACCGCTAACCGAGGGCTGCGCCCCCCCCCCGCGGATAACGCCACCCAGCGCCCTTCGGACGCACCGCGCCCCCCTTGCACCTCGCGGGTTTATATACATCCTAGTTTTTAGTGGCCTCTTTTAAAATTATAAATCATTACTTTTATTACATTTCCTTTTGTGTATTTACATTAAAAAAAACTTAAATTTTCTTTTTTTAATACGTAAAATAATGACGCCAGGGTTCGAACCCGAGACCTCTGAATCACCTCCTCGATACATTAACTACCACGTTATGCTGCCAGTTACAGAATCACCGCTTCTCGGTGTTACTTATGTAATGGTGTGGTGTTGTTGTTTATTGGGAGCTGTGAATTCTTTTTATAAGCAGTGTCACCTCATGTAATTAATGAAAAATAATTACGTGATAAGGTATAAGAGGAATGTCACTATTACTGATATATCGTCTTGCTAATACCTATCCGGTTTAGTAATAAACACAGCTCTCTTATGTGTCAATAAATTTGGTACAAGAGAATAATAACCTATCTGTTTGGCCTTTTGTTTGTTTCGCATGCAAAAGGTTTTTTCCCTACTGGTATATAATACGCAAGCAACAATCTGAATCGGTATAGTATGCTGATTCAATAACCTTGTTCCGCAACTAAAAGGTCTCTCGCTGTACTGTGATATACCTGTGAGCAGTAGTTACGAAACAGTTTGCAGCTAAATGGTCTCTCTATCTATATGATGTCTTTACTTGTTTACCTTTCGATTTGCATCTAAAAGGTCTCTCGTGGACGATTGACTAATAAGTACTTTATGATCATGCAAGTATTCACATCGAAAAGGTCTCTCTAGTACGAATATTTTATAAGACCATTTAACTAGAGCATCGAAAGGTTTCCTCTACTCGACTAATGGCAATTTGCTAAACAAGAGTAAACCTAAATTGTTTGCATGTAAATAACTTATTCCAGGCCTTCCTTTCTCTCTCAAATTTTCAACACGCTTCAATAATTTAGACTAACGGCCATATCACCATACAAAAGATTAAATCGATATATTTTTCGCAGTGAACTACGAATAACACAAGGTCTTAGGAGGACTCTTGTAAAATCAAATTAAACACAAATTTACGATTTTAGCAATGATACTGTGCATAGAAATGTCATAAGCTCTATCACTCTGATACTCAATTTAGAGACTTAATCAGTGGGTATTTTAAATAATTTCATGTCAACATGTCTCGACCTTTCTTGTCACACATTCGTATTTATGAGTAATACTGAGATATTATATAATCAGGCGAATAAAGCACTTTAATCTTTAATCGTTTGTTTCACTAATTAGGTATTATATCATCCAAATTCAGAATATCTTTTTTACCAATATCGTCCATAAAAATGAAAAGAAAAAAGATTCCCAATTAGTTTCCCTCGGAAAATATTACTAATGGAATCAGAGTCAATTATACCCAATTGACCCTCCCAATTCCATCCACCAGTTTACTCTAAATACCATCAATTTAAAAGTAGCCCCATGCATCCATATACCACCATTTACTACTTCGGAATCCCTTCAATTAGCCAATTGAAATTCCCAAGATTCCACCAACATGCTCTAATCCCTTTTTTCCCATGAGCCAGTTAATAGGTTAGTGCAGTGATAACTAGCTACTAGAAATTTAGTACTTAAAAAGAAAAGAGAAATTGGTTATGCAATTAATCTACTCCCATAGGAGAAAAAATAAAAGGGATAGGCATAGAAATTCTATCAGAAGTAATTGATTCCGACTTACTCCACCCATTCAGTCGTTTCAATTCTACTGAGCCCCTTCTATTCACCCTGAATAGATTCGCTCGCTTACTCTACTCCCGAAATTCTATTTTTTACAGAGAAGGAAAAAACAAAAAAGATAGGAAGATTCTATGATAATAACATCTACAAGGAGTAACAAAGAGAACATCATAAGAAAGTTAATACTACACAAAAATGTTTCTACCAACAGTCACAAATAAAACACTTTCTTTTGTCAGATCTTGTACTCTGGCCTCCAGCAAATTAATTAGTAAAAATCTTAACAAGTGCATAGAAAAATAATATTTCATAAGACACTCGCTCGGCCAGTATTTAAAATCAATGGACTGAGGTTATTCCAGCTCAATTTTTACGAGCTTCTGTTTAATTTATCCTTCC
>JAGDQP010056185.1:0-12988 GCA_022664845.1 Lepisma saccharinum
ATACGTGTATATATATATACTGGGTTCGCCTCGCTGGGTGTGCTGCCCCAGAATTCCGTGTGCGCCCCAACTTCAAATTTTTAGGGCTACGCCCCCTTTATTGTGATCAGACTTTCTGGGGACAGCGCCCCATGCTGTGCAGACCTTTTCCCATATCGCCTCGGGGGCTGCACGCTCATAGCGGTGGTTTGATCCATTTATTGAAACATTTTCGTGATGGTACACCTTCATACCAAATTTCGTTTCTCTAGCTTCAGTGGTTTGGAAAATGGTATTTGGGCGGCTATGTTGAATTAAAGAAAGCGATTTTTAAAAAGTTTTCTTACATTGCCGTTACCTACTTGTGATGGTACACCTTCATACCAAATTTCGTTTCTATAGCTCGAATGGTGTGGAAAAAGTTTTTGTGCGGCCATTTTGATCCAAGTTAACAACTTTTTCAAAAATGTAAATTATTCCTAAACTACTCTTGTTAATACACCTTTATGCCAAATTTCGTATCCCTAGTTCAAACGTTCTGGAAAATGGATTATGAAGTCAGCCATTTTGGATTCAAAATGATGTCTTTGCAGATATTTTGTAATCTACTAGTGATGATATACCGTCATGCTTCGAAATTTCATATTTCAATTTTTAACATCTTTTTTCTTACAGAACCTCAAAATCGCTGATTTCGCAATAAACTCTTGTTCCTGTACAGCATGCTGACGTTTTGTGACACGCGGAACTCGGCTGCATGCACTGCCGTACGTGTTGATACTCCCCTCGATTCGCTCGCGTCACTGCGCCAACAATCCCACGGCAGGCCGCGCATCGAACTTGAGGAGTTTGGAGGAACTGCGTCTTTTTATCACAACCAGAATCTGCAGTGCACTGCGCCACATGATGCAGATATTCCCTCATACTCCAGAGCGCTGCGTCCGAATGGGGAAACTTCCACATTCTGCCTGTATAACATGCTCATGGCAGTGCTAACGTTTGTGACGAGTAAAACTTTTTGGGACACGCAGGAGTATTGGAAGTTGGCGCGAGGAACTAAGATAATCCATATTCCATTTCACCACTTTTTAAGGTTGAAGGAGTTGACTGGACAGTTTGCACCCCTGGTGCTTTTGCTCGTATTTCGCAGCTTTTTACACTTGTGTAATGTATATACTCGCTTCGCCTCATTGGGGCGCTGCCCCCAGAATTCCAAGATGGCCTCGCTGGGGCGCACCCCTTTATCGCAATCAGGCTCCCGCTGGGAACTGAACCCTACTAGATGAAACGAGCCGAATTTATTCTAACCTACTCGTAATGGTACACCTTCATACCAAATTTCGTTTCTCTAGCTTCAGTCGTTATAAAGTGGGGCTTAGGCGGGCATTTTGGATAAAAGATGGACACATTTTTAACGTTTTCTTATATTTTCGTGACATACTCGTGATGATACACTGTCATACCAAATTTCATTTCTCTATCTCGAACGATGTGAAAAATGGTATTTCAGCTGCAATTTTGAATCAAAGATGGTGACTTTTTTAAAACGTTGTTATGTTTTCCTAAACTACTCTTGATAATACATCATTATGCCAAATTTCGTATCTCTGGGTCAAGCAGTTGGAAAATGAATTGATGACGCCCGCCATTTTGGATCCAAGATGGCGTCTTTAGAGGTATTTTGTAATATGTTCATAATCTACTAATAATGTTGTACTGTCAAACTAAATTTCATTATTCTAGCGGCAGCCGGTTAGGCTGTGTATTCGTTAAAATTTTAGGGTTGGCGGCCATTTTGAATCCAAAATGGCGACTTTTTCAAATTTTTAAGAAGTTTTCTTAATTTGCTATCAATGATGTAGTTTCATACCAAATTTCACTGTTCTGTCTTTAGTCGTTTAGGCTGTGTATTCTTTGAAATTTTAGGTTTGGCGGCCATTTTGAATCCAAGATGGCGACCTTTTCAAAATGTCGGAATTTTTCCTTTATCTACTTATCATCCTCTACCTTCATACCAAATTTCATGTTTCTAGCTTACTCCAAACACCCTAAACAATATGATGAGTGAGTCAGTCAGTCAGTGAGTGAGTGAGTGAATGAATGAGTCAGTTAGCCTAAAATGTGCAATTTCAGGGGTCCACAACTAGAACATAGTTTGAGATACGAATATGAAATTTTGTACATCTGCACATATTTACCATATCTCCTTAACGGCAAAAGCTCATATTCCTATCTTTAACATCTTTTTTCTTACGGGGCCCCCAAATCGTCGATTTTGCCATAAACTCTTGTTCCTGTATAACATGCTTCTGGCAGTGCTGACGTTTTCTGACGTGAAGAACTTGGCTCATGCACTGCCGTGCATGTTGATATTTTAGGATTGGTGAGCATTAGAAAGAGAAGGGGTAATTTGGAACCTTCATTGGCGGGGTATGAGCCCGTTGGCTTTGTTAGCTTATCTTTCTTTTATGCTTTAATGTAAGGTGCATGTCAATTTTTGATGTTGAAGGGGAAGTTTAATTCTTTCAAGTAAAGGCTAGTGCAGTAATGAAAGTATGTGTATATACATTATTTATCCTATCACGATAATCCTTTATTCAGGCATTTCATTTATTTTTTAGATAAATAAAAAGTTATGTAATTGAAATAATTAGTGAGAGTTTTAGGTTTATGTAATATAAATAGGATGAAGTTGTCAAAAGTATAATAAGGGTTACAGAATATCTTATATCTTAATTAATAGCTATATTACCGGCTATATAAAATATAATGTACATACGTTACTATTATTTGCTAGTATTTACAACATATGCTTATGAAGGTTTTAAATATGTATTTTAGAATACAAAAAATGAAAACAAAAACTGTATTCTAAAGTATATATATGCGCGGAGCGCAGGTGAGTTGTCGTTGGTGGGCGTTGCGGCGGTTATATTAATCTAATTTTTGTTGTTTTTAGTGAATAACCTCTGTTCATTTAATGACTATAATTTTATAATTTGTAGGAAAAGTTTTACTCTGGTTTATCTTTCTTTTTTGTGATTTTTGTACATGTATTGTTTTGAGTTAGATAGAATTAATAGTGTTTCAATTTTGAAGGTTAAAATATTGGGTGATTAGCAGTGCTAAGTTTTATTTATTTAATGTGAGTTTGAAGTAGGTATTCATAATTATGAGTTCCGTTGAAATTCGTGTCAGCTGCCGCGGTTAGACGGGAGGAGCTAAGGGAAAGTAATGATTGTTGTAGTTAATAGTATTGTTTAATTAGAATGAATATAATTATTTTGTAGGTGAAATTGTTATGTTTGTTTATGTTCTTTTTGTTGAGGCTATGAGAGTGTTGATATAAACTAGGATTAGATACCCTATTATAAATACAGTAAAGTTTATATTAAGGTTGGGGTAGTAATAGTTATGTTCTTGAAACCCAAAGAGTTTGGCGGTATTTTAGTCTATTCAGAGGAACCAGTCTCGTGATCGATAGTCCACGTTGTATTCTTACTTGTTATTGTTCGCAGTTTGTATACCGCCGTCGTTGGAAATATTTGAAAATGATTTTCGTTATTTTAATTGAATGTAAAACCAGGACAAGGTGCAGCTGATTAATAAGTGGAGATGGGTTACAATAATTTGATTATAACGAATTTTTATTGAAATATGGAATGAAGGTGGATTTGAATGTAATTTTGATTTATATTATTTTATTGAGTTAGGCTCTAAAATATGTACACATTGCCCGTCGCTCTCATTTTTAGGTGAGATAAGTCGTATCATAGTAAGTGTATTGGAAAATGTATTTAGAATGATCAAAGTTGAGCTTGTTAGTTTAGCTATTCATTTACACCGAGGAGGTTTCTGTGCGATTCAGATTACTTTGAAAGATTAGGGAAGTTATTACTGTGTAATTTAAAGTTATTTATTTATAATGGGTAAAATAATATAAGGGTTATGTTAGTATGATACTTTTTATTAATTAAATTGTTTTGGGTAATAGTGTATGTGTACTGTGTAGGAATTAGTATAAATATTTGAAAATTATTTTTTATAAAGAAAGTTTATGAGGCTGTACCTTTTGTATCAGGGGATATTTAAGATTTAAATAATATTATTTTGTCCCGAAGCAAATTAAGTTAAAATGAGCATGAGAAGTGTAGGTTACAAACTGCTTTTTAATACCATTTTGGTAATGAAAAGTTAGCCGGTTTTTGTGATATCTGGTTAAGTGGGGAAATTAATTAAATGCAGTAGTCATATATGTAAGATATAGTTTTCAATTATTTATTTTTTGACTACTTAAAGTCGGGGGGATTTGCTCTTGACTGAGTGCTTTTTCATAACTTCATAATGAGTTATTTTATTGTTGTGGGCTTAAAGGTAGCACATGATTATGATTTTGATTTTTATGATGAATTATGATTTTGTTATAATTTGTTTAATAATTTTATAATATTTTATTGTTTTGGTTTGGGTTAATTATTACTACTCTATTGTTATTAATTTTTTAGATAAGGAATTATGATATTATTAGTATATATTTTATGTTAAGTGAGAGGAACTCGGCAAAAGTACTTCCCGCCTGTTTATCAAA
This sequence comes from Lepisma saccharinum, assembly GCA_022664845.1. Lineage (NCBI taxonomy): Eukaryota > Metazoa > Arthropoda > Insecta > Zygentoma > Lepismatidae > Lepisma > Lepisma saccharinum. The sequence goes on from JAGDQP010056185.1 coordinate 4,568, forward strand.
AACATGGCCTTTTGATAAAAATATAAGGTCTGGTCTGCCCAATGAATTATTGTTTTGAATGGCCGCGGTATTTTGACCGTGCAAAGGTAGCATAATCTTTAATCTTTTAATTGTTGGCTTGTATGAATGGCTGGATGAGGAAGTGACTATATTTTTTTAATATAATGGAATTTTAATATAATGAAAAGGCTTAAATGATTAGGGAGGACGATAAGACCCTATAGATATTTATATATAATTTTATGCTGATAAGTTGATGTTTATTTATGTGTTTAAAATTATGTATATGGCTGGGGCGGCTGGAAAATATAAACTTTTCCTGTATTATTTCATTTATTAATGTTGTTTATTTGATCCATTATTTTGTGATTATAAGATTAAGTTACCTTAGGGATAACAGCGTAATCTCTTTTGAGAGTTCTTATCGCAGGGGGGTGGGGTTGGGACCTCGATGTTGGATTAAGATTTACTTAGGTGTAGGTGCTCAAGGGAAAGGTCTGTTCGACCTTTAAATTCTTACATGATCTGAGTTCAGATCGGCGTGAGCCATTTGGTTTCTATCCTTCTAATGATTTAAGTATTTTAGTACGAAAGGACCAGGTATTTTATTTATATTAAAATAATAACTATTTTGGCAGATACGTGCATTAGATTTAGGATCTAAGAATGAGGTAAAATCTTCATATAGTAGTGTACATTAATTTTTTGTTGGGGCTTTTTTCTTATATTATTTTAATTATTGGGGTTTTCATTGGAGTTGCTTTTTTAACTTAGCTTGAGCGTAAAGTGTTTGGTTATATTCAAATTCGTAGGGGCCCCAATAAGGTGGGATTTTGTGGTATTCTTCAGCCATTTGCTGATGCTATTAAGCTTTTTACTAAGGAGCAAAGATTCCCTACCATGTCTAATTGTTATCCTTATTATTTGGCTCCTATTTTTAGTTTTATATTATCTTTGCTGGTTTGAGTGTGTATTCCTCTTGTTAGATTAGTTGTTACTTTTTCTTTCTGTCTTTTATTTTTTATGCTGTACTAGTATGGGTGTTTATAGTGTTATGAGTGCTGGTTGATCTTCTAATTCTAATTATGTTTTATTTGGAGGATTGCGGGCTTTTGCGCAGACTATTTCTTATGAGGTGAGTCTTGCTTTAATTTTATTATCTTTTGTTTTTTTAAGAGGTAGTTATAACCTTTTTGATTTTGCTCTCTACCAGAGAGATATATGATTTTTTGTTTATTAGTTTTCCGTTGTCATTGGCTTGGTTGGCTTCTTGCTTAGCCGAAACAAATCGGACTCCATTCGATTTTGCTGATGGGGATTCTGAGCTTGTCTCCGGTTTTAATGTTGAATATAGCGGAGGTGGGTTTCCTCTTATTTCTATGTCAGAGTATGCTAGAATTTTGTTTATGGGAGTATTGTTTACTATTATTTTTTTGGGTTGTGATATTTTTTCTGATATATTTTTTACTAAGGTGTTTTTTATTTCCTTTATTTACATTTGGGTAAGGGGGACTTTACCTCGTTTTCGTTATGATAAGTTAATGTATCTTGCGTGAAGGAGATTTCTTCCTTTATCATTAAATTATTTCTTATTTTTTAGGGGGTTTAGGATTTTATTAATATCTTTTTTAATTTAAATGAATTTTATTTAGAATACAAAATCCTTGGTTTCTTTTACTCTGTTTTATGTTTTCAAAATATAAACTTTGTTCTCGGCCAAAGGATTAATTTTTAATAAGTAAGTAACCTCATAATGTTGAGAGTTGAGGTATAATTAGGAAATAAGTGAAGTAAATTACTGTTAATACTTGTCCTGTCAAAATGTAGGGATCCTCAACTGGTCGGTCTCCGATTCAAGTTAGTAGGATAATTACTTAGACTATAATTCAAAAAATAATCTAGTTGAGTGGGTAAAATTGAAGTCCTCGCATTTTTCTTGTATGATATCAGGGTATAATTATTAAAATTAAAATGGATATAACAAGGGCAATAACTACTAGTAATTGGTTAGGAATTGACCGTAAAATGGCATAAGCGAATAGGAAATATCATTCTGCTTGGATATGAACTGGAGTAACTAGTGGGTTTGCTGGAGTAAATTCTCTGAATCACCTAATATGTAACGATTTCATAAGGATAGAAGAGTTAATAAAAATATAATTGTTAGGAATCTAATAAAACCTTTTGACGAATAAAATGGGTGGAATGGAATTTTATCGATGTTGCTATTAATCCCTAGGGAGTTGGTAGATCCTGTTTGATGGAGAACAATTAAGTGCACTATTGATAGAGCAATAACAATAAATGGTAAGATAAAGTGAAATGCAAAGAATCGGGTTAGGGTAGCGTTGTCTACGGCTAATCCTCCTCAGATCCATTGTACTAACGTTGTACCAAGATAAGGAATAGCGGATAGGAGGTTTGTAATTACTGTGGCCCATCAAAAGGATATTTGTCCTCAGGGAAGTACATATCCTACAAATGCAGTTGCTTTACTGTTAATAGAATAATTACTCCAATTCCTCATGTATGAAGATACAGGTAGGATCCATAGTATATGCCGCGCCCTACTTGCAGGTACAGGCAGATGAAGAATATGGATGCTCCGTTTGCGTGTAGGGTTCGTAGAAGTCAGCCGAAGTGTACGTCTCGACAAATGTGGGTAACTCTATCAAATGCAAGTTCGATTCTGGAGGTGTAATGTATGGCTAGAAATAGGCCCGTAATAATTTGAATAATTAAACAGTCCTAAGAGTGAGCCAAAATTTCATCAATAGGAAATGTTGACTGGGGCGGGTAAGTCAATTAAAGCGTTGTTGGCTATTTTGATTAATGGGTGTTGTTTTCGTATGGATATTGACATAAGATTTATGGGGGCGCAGGGGCCCCTGCTGTAAGTTTGTTACTTTTACTACTGCTACTAGAGTAATGAACAGGTATGTTGCTAAAGTTAGTGTAATGGTTGCTATTGATTTATTATACAATTTTATTAGGGAAATTTCCTGTTGTTCAATGGGAGCCTGTAGAATATCTTGAAGTGAGCCGTTGGTTGCAATTAGTAGGGGGTCTAGGATTATGATTAAGATAATTATAAGGAGGATGGTTAGTAATAAAATTACTATTTTTATGTTAAGGCGAAACATTTCATTTGAGGCTAACCTGGTTACATAAGTAAATAGCACTAATACTCCGCCTAGGAAGATTAAGAAATGTATGTAAGAGAATCAAGGGGACTCTGAAAGGGTATTAATTGTTAATGATGTAATGGTTGTGTTAATTATTAAGGTAAGTTCTATTGATAGCGGGTGGGTTAGTTGAGTAAAAAGGAAAGTTAATTTAATATCAAGAGATAGTTTATTAAAAATGTTAGTTTTGGGGACTGAGGATAAATATTGTAGTATTTTTTCTTGAAACTTTCTGGGTAAAATTATCCCATTTATGATTTACAAGACCATTATTTTTATTAAACTATGAAAGCTTATGTCAATATTAATTTACTTTATTTGTTCTATTTTATTATTCGTTATGGGTGTGTGGAGTTTTGTTGTTCAACGAAAACATTTATTAATAGTTCTTCTTAGTTTAGAAATAATTATTTTCGTTATATTTTAATACTTTTTTTAAGATTAAGGGAATTTTATAGTAAGATTTTAGTCTTTTGTTACGACTTTTTGTGTTTGTGAGGGTAGTTTGGGGCTATCGATTTGGTTTCTATTGTTCGTAGTCTTGGTAATGATTATTTATTGTCTTTAATTGTGTTGCGGTGTTAAAATATTTACTGTTTATAGTGTTTTTAATCTAGTTAGGATTTATCGGTAAAATATGGTGCGTTGTTCAAAATTTTAAATTTATAATTTTCTTTTGTTAATCCTTTTTGGTTGTTTTGGGGGGCAGCCTTGATGTTTAAGTTATAATTTTTGATTTGATAATTTGTCTTATTCTTTAGTTTTGCTGAGTGTGTGAATTGTTATTCTGATAATTATTGGTAGAGAAAAAAATCTTATTTTCTTCTTTCTATAATGTTAGTTTTATTGGATTAATTTTTTGTGTTGCTTTTTCTACTTTGCTTGAGCTTTATCTCTTCTAGTCTTTTTATATGTTATTTGGTTTTTGAGGGATCTTTGATCCCTTCTTTGTTTTTGATTTTTGGTTGATTCTATCAGCCGGAATGAATGCCGGCGGGACTTTATTTATTATTATACACTTTATTAACTTCTTTGCCCTATTGGTTGGTATTATTTATTTCGAGTGGGTTCGTTCAAGTCTTGTTTTTTATAATCTGTGGTTTGTTGATTCTAGAGTTTGTATATTGGATTATTTATGATACTGTGCAATTCTTTTGGCATTCCTAGTTGAAATGCCTATATCTTTGGTTCATTTGTGGCTACCTAGGGCGCATGTAGAAGCGCCTGTTAGTGGTTCTATATTTCTTGCCGGTGTTCTTTTAAAGTTGGCTGTATATGGCTTGTTGCGCGTTTCTCCTTATTTAGAATCGATTGCTGTTAGGTCAAATTTATTGTGATTTGGTGTTAGAGTTGTTGGAATTTGGGTTGTCAGATTAATTTGTTTACGTCAGGTAGATGTTAAGTCTTTAATTGCTTATTCTTCTGTTGCTCATATGGGGTTTGTGTTGATGGGAATTATAACTATAAGTGTTTGGGGATTTAAGGGGGCTTTAATTTTGATGATTGGTCATGGGTTATGTTCTTCTGGTTTATTTTGCCTAGCTAATATTTCTTATGAAAGTTTGGATAGTCGGAGTTTATTTATCAACAAGGATATAATATCTTTTATGCCTAGAATAACTTTTTGGTGATTTTACTTAGTGTTGCTAATATGGCGGCCCCACCTTGTTTAAATTTGTTAGGAGGAATTAGTTTATTGAATAGTGTTATTGGGTGATCTTTTTTAAGCATAGGTGGAGTAGGTTTAATATCATTTTTTTAGAGCTGCGTAAACTTTATATTTATATTCATATACTCAGCATGGTAAATATTATTCTGGCTTGTATTCTTGTTGAAGGGGGAGTATTCGTGAATATTATCTTTTATTTCTTAATTGATTTCCTTTAAATCTTTTAATTCTTTTCGTTGGGCCAAGTTTTTTTATGATTTTAAATTATTGATTAATAACTTAAGTAGTTTAGTTAAAATTTTGGTTTGTGGTGCTAGGGAAGGTGTAGTAACGACTCTTAGGTTGTGATATGAGCATATCCTATTTGTATTATTTCTTTCGCATTTCTTTTTATTTTTAGTTTATCTTTTTTGTTTGGGGCGTTATTTTAATAGTTTTGATATTAGTTTATTTATTGAGTTAGAAGTTGTTAGAATTAATAGAAGTTCTGTTGTTATGACTATTTTATTAGATTGAATGTCTTTAATTTTTATGAGATTTGTGTTATATATTTCTAGTATAGTTATTTATTATAGAGGACAATATATGGCTAGAGATTTTTATATTTATCGTTTTATTTTTTTAGTACTTATGTTTGTTTTGTCAATAATATTATTAACTATTTCTAATAATATTATTAGTATTTTATTGGGGTGAGATGGCCTTGGCTGAGTATTTTATTGTTTAGTAATTTATTATCAAAATGTGCGATCCTATAACGCTGGTATATCAACTGCTTTGTCTATTCGGATTGGGGATGTTTGTATCTTGCTTGCGATTGCTTGAATATTAAATTACGGCAGTTGAAATTATATATTTTATTTGGGGGAGTTGCATAATGGGGGCGAAATAAAAATTATTATCACTTTTGTTGTGTGGGCGGGGATAACAAAAAGAGCTCAAATTCGTTTTTCGGTGTGGTTATTTGCGGCGATGGCTGCTCCCACTCCGGTTTCTGCTTTAGTCCACTCCTCTACTTTAGTCACTGCTGGCGTTTACTTAATAATTCGTTTTAGTAATATTTAAAGTTATAGTTTTATAGGGCGGGTGTTATTACATATTTCTGGTTTAACTATATTTATGGCAGGTGTGGACGCTAATTATGAATATGATTTAAGGAAAATTATTGCTCTATCTACTTTGAGCCAATTGGGGCTAATAATAATAATTTTATCTATAGGATTTTTTATGCTAGCTTTTTTCATTTATTAACCCACGCTCTTTTTAAGGCCTTATTATTTTTATGTGCGGGTTCTATCATTCATGGGGTTGGGGACATTCAAGATATTCGATGTATGGGGGCCCTTGTAAATCAAATGCCGTTAACTTTGTCCTGTTTAAATACTGCTAATTTAACTCTTTGCGGGGTTCCTTTTTTTGGCTGGGTTTTATTCTAAAGATTTGATTTTGGGAGTTGGAGCCATAGCATGAATTGATTTAATTACACTTTTTTGTTATTTTTTTCAACCGGTTTAAGTGTGTGTTATTCTGTTCGTTTAAGATATTATTTGACTGGGATGGGTGTTGCTGGTAGAAGCTGTCACGGAACGGGGGAAAACGCTAATTTAATTATAGTGTGAGGAATGTTAGGTCTCACACTATAATTAGGTTATCTTTGTCTTCACTTTTAGCAGGATTATTAAATTTGCTTTCTTCCATGGTTCCGGAAACACTTCTTGATTTATGCATTCGTTAAAAAGTCTAGTTAGGTATGGAGTCCATATATCTGCATTAATTTTGAATATTTCATTTTTATGTGATCTGGGCCCGGTGCTTTCCTTTGTTTTAGGCTTCTTAGAATTGCTGCCACTTGATCGTTTGTATCCACTAGTGTCTTCTGAGTTTTCTGCTTCATTGTTTAGTACTTTGTTGGCGTCATTTCTGATTCTTCTATTTTCTTCGTTATCGTCCTGAATACGATCGTCGGAAAAAAAATCATACAGAAGTTCGATTGTATTTTTCCAGTTCGTTGTGTATTGACCTTGGTCGTCCTTTAGTGTGTTTAGTGAACCTTTCTCTTAGACATAATTATCTTGTAGGGCATTCCCAATAGATCCAAATTTAGTTCTCTTTCACGAAATTGTTCCATGTTTTCTTCTTGGTTTCTCGGAGTTCTTTTTCGAATTTCTGCTTCATGATTCTATAGTTCTCCAGTCTTCTTGATCTTAGTATAAGGTCTCCAGCCGGCCTATAGCTTGCTGGCCTTCATTTTTCTTCTTCGCTTGTTCAGGTTCTCTGTCCAAAATGGCTTCATTTCATGATTTGCATTTTCTACTTTGGGTATTGAATTTATTATGTCGTTTTTGTAGCTATTTGTAAGTTGTTTGTTAGCTCTCTTAGGTTACAGTTTTCTACTATTTTTGGAAGTATCAGGCTCTCGAAAAAATGTTTCTTGTTTAGTTTATTTAAATTATAATTAAATTTAGTGATTTTCTTTCGTTGTTCTTTATTATTTTGTTTCCTTTCATAATCAATAGCGAAGCGGACAGCGCCGTGGGCACTAGTGGTTGCATGTGCGTTCACGGTCCAATCATACAAATGATTACATATATTCCCCCTTGTCATTGTTACGTCTATATTTGTTTCCACACCGGCCCTGCCCTTGAAGCTTGAAGGTTGTCCTTCTCTGTTGACGACTGTTAAGTTATGTTGTTCTATCAGGTCCTCAAAATTTTCTCCGTGTTGATCAGTCACAGGGCGGTGCAAGAGTGAAGATTCAGCGTTAAAGTCTCCCAAAATGTTCACATCCACATTATAAAATCCGTTGAGAATACCTTCTATTTTTTGTACAAAGATGTCCCTTGGAAGAGATAATTGGTAGTATATATTCACTATTGTAATTTTGTATCTTACCTTCCTCAAATCCATACATAACGTCCATTTATCTACGTATTTTAAATTCACCAAGGCTTCTGTCTTTGTTGAAAGAATGCAGAACATTCGAAAAGCAACATATACTGCCGTTGTAAAACTTTCCGCACACATGAAGTTTCACGAAGTTACTGTAGAGAGTGTGAAACTTCGCCGAACCTAACACTGAAACCTATTACACAAGTCGACTATTTATAGTGGAAATAGATGGGATGAAGGAACAAAATGATGTAAGACAATCAGTAGATAACATCACAGTAACCATAGACTACTCGAATAATATGGACCATGATAATACGAAACCCAATCCAGATGTAGATAGATCACAGTGAAGAAGATATAATTTTGTGAAGCAACCTAGGAGGAAGGAAAAAGTGAGGAAAGAGAACCAATTGAATAAGGCAAAGAGCAGTTGTCAATGTCAAGAAGAATCAATCCTTAGATGGATGCAGCTCTGCTGAAGGAGATTTCCATTTCTCAATCAAATGAAATTGATGGAAATCTTGGAAACAAAACAGTCAAATAACACAATGATAAAACTGAGAAAGAGAAAAAGAAGAAAAATACAAGAGAAGATTGACAAATGAAGGTGATGAAAGTACAATTGAAGAATCTGAAGAGGGTTCTAAAATGAAGAAAAGCCAGAAAAACGGGAAG
>JAGDQP010056186.1:0-12987 GCA_022664845.1 Lepisma saccharinum
CAGCGATTACACCTGTGCACGATAGGCTACGAAGCTCTTTTTCAACCATTATTTTACATAGCTGAGATTACACAGATACACATGAATATATGCTATTTAACCTAGTAGAGATTACACTTTCTCATGCTAGCTAACATAGCAGAGATTCTAGCCCTCATACCAACACCGTATTATAGCACCAATTACACACACATTTTCCCAACCCCTATTTAACACAGCACAGAGGTTTCATGGCGTCTAGGCTAGCTAGAGTTCATGGCCAGTTTCCAGCACAGCACAGAGGCAACGAAAGCCGCCGTGTCGCATTTGTTGTGGTTAGATTCCATAAAACTATGAAAGGGTACGAACCCTTATTTAACATAGCAGAGATCTCATAAAGACTAAGAAGCGCTTTTTCACCCACCCACCCCAAAAAAACCTACTTACCATAGCAGAGATTAACAGGCACATAACAGAGATCTGAAGTCAGTTCCCCGCCCACACCTAGAGATTACACAGTATATAACCTAACCCAAATAACATGGCCGCCCTCCAACACAATGAAAGGCTATACAGCTCTTTTTCACTACTTATCATAGTACATTACAGAGGCTCGGTTTAAAACACAGGACATAAGCGAAATACTGTATATGCTAGTTAACCTAACCCAAATAACATGGAATAGGAGACTACGAAGCACCCCATAGCAGCGATTACATGTCCTCTAGGCTTGCTACGAGTCAGTTTCTATACCTTACAGCCACAACCAACGGTCACTAAAATAGGAGACACAACGTTCATCCAAAAAATGGAGGCAGCTGATCAACTTATATTCAGCCAGTTTTCGGTTGAACGTTTTACTTTCTGTAAAATTACAAAATTTGTATATATATGACTTTTCCAATGTATTTTATTGAAGCAGAGTATTTTTAGAAAGTAGAAAAGAAGAAAAGGTAATGTTCCTTCAAAATATATTAAAAAAAAAGGTTAATGTGGTTGGGTTTCGATCCAGGGTCCGCTAACACACTAGTTAGATGCTCTCGCCACTTAGCTACGAAGGCAGTTGGTGTTCATGTCTTTCCGAGTGATATTTATAGCTAGGATTTTACTGCGAAGAAGGTTAATCATTATTATTATTATTATTGTTATTATTATTACCGTATTATTTTTACTACGAGGAATGTCTCGTGAAAGAAATTAGAGATATGTTTGCTACAGTGAAAACATTTATGCCCAACTTAGTTGCTCTTTCCGTCAATACAATCCTTGCCGTCCTCGGTCTACCAGTGAACTGTTTTCTGTTTACAGGGTAAAAGCAATGTAGACACTCAAAATGACGGGGTGTTCAGTGACAAGCAAGTTACGTTACTCCTGTTATTGGATTATAGAATATCCAACCAAGACTTCAACTTCATCCACAAAACTACGTAACCTCAAAATTGCAATCTTAGCTGACAATTCAATCAGAAAATGACGAATTGTAAGCGTAAAATAAGTTGAACGTTCACCGACAAATCACTCTGACCAGTTTCAACCATTTTCAGTTAACGTTAAGTTATTACACAGAAACGTTAAACTTTAAAATGGAGTTAAGGTTACCAAATTTTCCAGTAAAGGGCTCATACTATACCCTCATTTAAGAGTAAATACAACAAAACGCTAATTCTCGAATTTTATTTCTCCATAAAGAGGAGTAACTTTCATCCATTTCGTGTTTCCACTCTTTACATTGTACCTGGACCCAAGACAAAGACAAATATTTAAGTGTGTATATCCCGTAAACGGCGAGACATATTGAGATTCTGTTTTCGCATTTGGTATGATGTCATCGAATAGTAGGTAACATCTAGGTCAAAGGTAAAATATTTAACTGTGCATAGATCGTAAACGACGAGACATATTGAGATTCTGTTTTCACAGCGATATGTATTTAGGTGTGCTAATATCAAATCTGAAGTTAGTTTGCTAACTTCGCCACCGTGGTCGTAGAGTTATGAAACTTATAAATGCATTTTATTTTAGTCGTGGGAATATTAAATATAAGAACTGCACGTTTCTACTTGTTTCTGTTTACGAGTTATGATGGTTCGAATTTTTGGAATTTCGCTCTTTTGGTGCCCGAACTATGAATTTATGTAATTTTGTTCACGGTAATACCGAATCTGAAAACCAACTTTTTTCTACCTATTATTGCTTCCAAAATATGGCGGTTCGAATTTTGTAGAATTTTGACATTTTAGAAGCAGAATTGAGAAACTCGCAGATTGTATGTTATATGGGTCGGTGATGCAGAATGTGAAATTTGCTTCTCTATACCACCTACCCTTTCCAAGATATAGCGGTTCAAATTTTGCATTTTCGGTCCCAGAACTATGAAACTCGAAAATTATATATTATTCGGGATCGATGATGCTTCCATGATATGGCAGTATTCAGGGTCGGTGATGTTTGCTTCTACCTTAGTCTATACTATTCTCTAGCGAAATGCACAAAACCTTGAATGCGTCTATTATTCCGTAGCTGTCACTAGGTTGCAGGAAAACACGGTAATTATAAAAATTACTATATATTTTTTTACGACAAGAACACGTTCGATATTGAATTCCATAGATCGTATAGAAAATTACAAACGCACGTTTTGTTGGCAGAGGTATTAAATGTGAAATTGTACTTTAATGACCAGCCCCTATGATCCACTGGTTAAGGATGTAATATATTTTTTCTTTCGACAAATTATTCGTTTGCTGGGAACTTGTGTCGAATGAGAATAATGCCGGGCGAACATTGCTTGCACTGGCACTGCACTACCACGATCTAGCGGTTCGATCCCAGAACTATGAAAGCCTTAAATTATATTATTTGTGTTAGTGTTTGTTCCATGATATGGCATTTTGAATTCAGAAACTCGCAGATAGGGTAGGTAATGTTTGCTTTCACTGTAGCTCAACTCGTATGGCGTCAGGACCATTAGCGGTGGTTGAGAAGGCCTGTAGTGAATAAAACACCTTGAATGAGTCTATTATTCCGTAACTATTACCAGGGCTGCAGCATAAAAGTGACTAGCAAAATTATTCGGGGCCTGTAGTTTTTGTACAAAATATGGAATTTATTAAAAATATAATTTACTTTTTGCTATTGCTTTTGTCGTTACGTGTTTTGTTTTGTATTTTGCTGCATGAAAATATTTTTATAGCAATGTATGAAAACATTTGTCTTTATTATGTCAAGTTATGTTTAAAATGTCACGAGACTTTTTATCAGAAAGTATGAATTTTTCTTCTTTGTATTTACATTTTCTGTGTTACATGTATTGAAAAATAATTCTATGACAACTTTTGTTTTGAATTTGTTACAAAGTATGAAACCCGTTTTCATATTTTAAGTTATTTTTTGTATATGTCAAGTATTTATCTTGTTTCTAATTTTCTTTGAACGGTAGTAATTCTTTTATCAGAAAGTATGAAACAATCAATAGTCTTTGCAAGTTGTTTGTTTCGTACATGTTTAGCTTTGGTTTTTACATCTTGTTTGTAAAATTAAGGTGTATTACGAAGCACTTATTTCTTAGGCACTTGAATTGCAGATAAATATTTTTTTCTGAGTATCGGTAACTACTGGTTAGAGTTGCTAGAACGAGTGAATCAATAGTCAACCATAACTATCGTTGGAGGCCAAAGGATAAAATTGAATTGGAAGAGATTAAAATGTGGATCAATGTTTTAGAACTGCATTACTTGCAAGTTATAGAATGCTTTCATCTTGTATAATTAAAATAAGTAGTTACGCGTTTCTTATCTGTAAGGTTATAGGAAAATTAATTCAATGATATTCGTATTTAATATATTCAAATCTATAGTTTATTACATTCAAACTTTAATTTGTGACACATCGTGTTATAAAATCATTTTGTACTCATAAACTGTTGTCACTAGGATAAAATTAATTACATAATTCTCATTGCAAGTAAAGAAATTAAATATCATGATAGAATGATTTCACAGTTCTACCGTTCTTAATGTTCAAAACTGCATGAGTTCAACCTAATGTTTCAAATATTAGTGTTGCTCTCTATAAATACTTTAAACGTATTGCTGCATTTGAAAGTTTCAGTTCAATATGAAGTTTTTTCTTAATTCGAATTAAAGGTACATCTTGAAAAACGTAACTGGGTGCTGCATTTTCATGAAAATGTAACAAGATATTAGATAATTACTTAAAAGTTAAGTCTGTTTCACTTTTATAATTTTAAAACATTGTAGTAGAATGTCAATCAACAAGGAAAGCTATTTCAAATAGTAGGTAAAGATGTAATATTCTATATCTAAAAATAAAGAAAAACTGAAATTTGGCTTCAATGTTAGCCACTACGCACTGTTAAAACACGCACAATTTGACGAGACTATTTATTTTATAAAAAAAAGCACAATATACAACACTTAACTTTCATTCAAACACAATTCGAAAAATAACTGTACGTTTCTTTCATTGCAAAAAACTAAAACCAAACAGTTCACAGACATGCATGCGGTTCGTTTAAAAAATGTTACTTCAAACTCAAGGAATGCTTCTATCCTAGATTACGTTTCTCATTGCATTCAATATAGAAACAGTTCATGACAAAAGTTCGTATCTGGTCCGAGAAGTAAATCTATAGGTGCAGTACTGTGGTCATTGCATTAACAATTCAAAATAATAGAAGATGCACTTGCACGTCCTTTTTAAGAAACACTCACTTCACATTCAAAAGGTTTCAGTTTCGTGTGCAATATACTATGCACGTCTTCTAAATGGCAGGGTATCATTTTCAAAAGACACAATTCGAACTCTGGTAATAGTATTCTAGTGTAGTAATGGATTTTGTGGAAACGTTCGTGGAGCAAAAGGAGCGAACTTGGTTTCGTTAATATGTCGACAATATATTGATAATTTTTCAGGTCCTCACAGGTACTCACTTCCTCTCAATTACGCTTCAAAAGTTGTTCAATGTCAAAGTCTTTTAATATTTGCTGCAAACAAGGACAATCGATTATGTTTCTGGCAGAACAACAGTATTCTTCAGGTGAGTACAATTGTGCCTTCATTTTCCTTGATCTACTTGCCACAGCTGCTTAATAGAACTTGACTGTCTCTGAGTTCTACAGGAGTTGGGCGCAGAAGTGATGAGCACGCATGCGTAGAATAAATATATTTTCAATAGGCTAGTCAAATCACACAATATACATTATTTGAGATTTAATTTTCCACTGTTCAAGTTCTTTACAGATCCAACTGGGTATTAAGGACTCACCGAAAATTGGAATTTAGGTAAATAATGTTTCGCGTCTTCAAAAATATGATTTACATATTTGAGTACTTTATTTCCCCTTATGCTTACTCCTTGCAGAGGAGATTATGGATTTCATTCATTGTTTTTGTTTTATTCTTAAATGAATGGCGTCACAATTCAAGAGGTACTGTGTGAATATTTTTGACCATTACGACTCCTCCACCAACTAAATCCCAAGCATACTATAACAAAAGAGACTAAATAAAATATCTTGTAACTAGTCCAACAATTACATGTTACTGATTTAGCCTTTCTACTCAATTAGGATATATATATATATATCCTAATATATTTATTTATTATATATATATCCTAATATATATATATATATATATCCTAATATATATATATATATATAAATAAAGTTCTTTCAAATACAAATACATACCTCTTGTATGGCTGCTATGCTTTAATTCATTCTCTGATGCTACGAGTTGGCTTTGTGCATAGAATATGAGTTTTATTATAGTAGAGAGGCATCCTATGTGAAGGTTCTGATGCATTGGTCTCTAATTGATCCATTCAATTTGAATCAGTAGTTTCAGTATATTTAATTCAGTATTCAGATAATAAACATTAGATTCAAATCCTACATTCCTTATATAACACTCGTGATACAATTTCTTATAATTTCAATTCTAATATTTCTTACAATTTATTACAATTTCTTATGAGAAACTTATCAATTAACTAGACGGTACTTGTGATGTAATATTGTCTCGTAACGCAGTAGAATGTTAGCAACTGGTTACAATGTACTTCCTACGGTCGTATAGTTTCACCGTCCTGGGGGATATGTTTAGTGTCTGCAATAATCACAAATCCAGGCTGAGAAATGTAAAATGCTTACAAATAAAAAATTGAACTAAAACTAAGAAACTATGCCTTTCTTCTAGGCAACTAACATTGTTTAAATGTTATCCTGGTTGCATAAGGAGGGATAAAGTATCATTTGTAGTCCGTATAAAACAACAATCTTGAATTCTTTTCAACTCCTCCGTAGATATGCATGCTTTGATGTGAATTTTTTCTCTTTGATAATATAAGATCACAACAATTCCAATGTCTTTTTTCTTGGAAGTTACTTGTACCTAAAATCTTAAAATATGCGGTTCTAATATTCAATAAGCTGTCAGTCATATTTAAAAGTACAAACTTTGAATCAGTAAGTTGCACAATCATGTTTGTTACTAGTTTTGCAAAACATTAATACAACTTATGCAGTGGTACTCCTCTTTAATCTTTAAGGCTACCAATATTAATATGTAAGCTTGTTGCATAAAACCAAGTTATTGAATACAACTTTCGCATTCCTTTGACGTATTTTCGAAATTACCTCACATGAATTTCGAGTAAACGTCGAAACTTCCTGTTAGGTAAAATATCTTCCATTGCCGATAGGCATTCTTGCAGCTAGCAACCACACATGTAAAGTTCTTCTCTTTTATTCCTGATAAATATATTTGTTCAAACTAATGTCAAGTATGTTTCTGCATTCTTTGGTATTAACAGCAGTATCCCTAGTCTTAAGAAATAAATGACCTTATGTGTTCCTTGTGAAAGATTTCATTACCTAGTGTTGTGGGTGTTCTTTAAGTTATACAACCATGCCTTCTTTAAAAGAAAAGCTAATTTATAAGTACAGTCATTTTGCCTAATTGTAATGCAACCAAATATGACGCGGGTGTACTGGAAGATATGTATATATATATAGCAAAGGGATACTTTATTGACTTTATTATATACTTTGAGTCTGTTCTCTGTGACATTATCCTTATTTATCATAGTTCTTTCTACATTATTATACGAATCCAATCAGCAAAAATAATTTTATGGTAATATTGTATCAGAAACAAAATACTTTACTTGAATCATTTTTATTAGAACACTGTTTCTATCAGTTGTCTGCACTTTGAATCCTAAATGTTTAAGCAGAAAAAACAAGATGGATCAATAGATTATATCACTTGTCACGGTATTTTGTACGAGTTCAGTTGTTCATTGTACCAAAACTAAAAGTAATTCACAAATATAAATATTTAAACTATCACTTGTGAAAAAAAGACAACACTGTTCAATTGTTTGTATCCTATGAGGTAGATTCCAATATTTTGTATCACTAAACTTTTTATTACAGCACAGTTCCATAATTTGTATCACTTGACTGTAATTGTAAATATAAATGTTTTAAGCCTTTAAAGGAACACTTGAGTGTCAGCACAAATCACTATTTTTGTACTACTCACAAATCTTTATACGAGGGGCGTTCCATATTGATTTTCACTTTATTTTTTTACACTTATAAGAACCTTTATGCCTCGACAGATACACCCACTTTCTCAAGATAGTCTCCATTAAGAACTACACACTTGCGCCACCGATGTGGCAACTTCTCTATGCACTCTGCGAACCACTTTTTCGGAGTATGTCGCACCCACGTCCGGACTGCGTTTTGCAGTTCTTGGAAGGCGAAATGATCACGGAGCGGTTTCATCAATACCCCGAAGAGGTGCCAATCAGAAGGGGTCAAGTCAGTAGAATAAGGTGGGTGTGGCAGCACCTGGAATCCCAGCTCATTAATGGTAGTCGTGGTTGCCCGACTCGTGTGGGGACGACCGTTGTCGTGTTGCAAGAGCACACCTTTCGCCCATTTTCCTGGTCGTTTCCTCAGAATTGCATGGCTCAAACTCCGAAGCGTTGTCACGTATGACTCGCTGTTAATGGTGGTCCCGGGTTCCAGCCAGTCAATGAGTATGATTCCATATTTGTCCCAGAAGACTGTTGCCATGCGTTTGCCTACGGAGGGCTGTGTACGGAACTTCTTTGGCGTGGGGCTGCCTTGATGCTTCCACTGCATTGATTGGGTTTTGGTTTCTGCCTCATGTTAGTGCAACCAAGTCTCGTCGCCAGTAACGAGTTTGGACATAAAGCCTTCTGGATCCTGACTTTTGCGTTGCAGAAGATCACTGCTCACGTCCTTGCGCTGTTGTTTTTGTACAGCCTTCAGTGATTTGGGAACACGCCTGGCAGACACCTTACCCATCTTAAGGTGTTCGTGCACTACGCGGTACAGAGTGATTCTGGCATGTCCTCTGGTCGCTTCCAGTTCCGTGAACGTGATGCACTTGTTGTCCTGAAAAAGCCGCTCAACTCTTGAACTGTTCACTGGTGTTGTCAGTCACTTTCTTTCCAGAACTGGTTCCCTTCGCGGTTGAGGTGCGGCCACTTTTCCAGCCGTCCACCCAGTTGTATACTGTTTTGTGTGACGGTGCGCACTCTCCACACACTGCCACCAATCGCCTGTGAATTTCCGCAGTCTGTACACCCTATTTACACAGAAACCACGTTGTCCAGCGCTGTCCGCTCACGTACTTACAGCTGTTGGTGGAATGTACTGCAGGGTACAGGGATTACATGTCTCTCTATTGTTCTTCCACCTGAAAGCAGACCTAAGTACTACTTCCTGCCAATTTTCAGGACGAGCTTAATGGTGGACCCTGAAAGAAGAAAAAAAACTGTAAATCAATATGGGACGTCCCTCGTATATATTGAATATGAGCAATAAAGTTTATTATTCAAACTTGTGTTTATTTTATTTCGATTACCTTACAAACTGCATCCAGTGGCTCCATGTACCCAGTCTTTGGTTGAAAGAAGAACATGCACTTTGTGTATATACTCAGTACTTGTAACCATCCATTCGTAAATTGATAAAAGTTTCGCAATGGATGTTCATTGTCTGGATGAGCCTCTATAAATTTCTCGTAGATTTCACCACAAATACCACAATATAGCAAGGTATCTATCACGTCCTCTTTGATTTATTCCTCAGAGAAATGAAGACAGTAATGCCGGTCTGTGTCCATTGGTAGATTATTATAACACGCTATACACGTTAAAGGAAACGTCGCTGTCCGGTGAGAAATGATGTTTAATACGCAAACAGCACTGGCTTCAATATCGAGCAACAGCAAATGGCCGTCATTCCAGAATTTACCGTCAACTAGTCTGAAAGCCAGAACTTGCACATCTTTATTCAAGTTCTCGACCAATCAAAATGCAAGTTGACGATGTCAACTCGTTACGTTGCAGTGTATATTAACTTATTTTTAAAGAAAATGAGTCTGAAAAACCTTAAATGGTTTCACCAACCGATTTATTACAAATTCTCAGGTTAAGAGTACTTTTAGTTATTCAATGTCTTCACTTGACATGTCATGATTACGTTCCTATGTACAACTAAACTCAAAGAAAATGAAATATCTACTACATGAAGTCCAATATGCAACTCTGCAAGTCATAACGTTGGGTTATCACCAGCAAATACTATTATTCAATTTTTAATACATTAACCGTAGTTGGATACACTGCAGGCCAGTAGGTTGCAACGCTGACTATATGTGATATTTTATACAGAACAAATATTATATAAAACTCAAAACAATAACTTATTTAATAAATTAATCTTAGATTGCAACACTGACATTTTTTTGTTATACACTTGATAGTAGCATTCATCTATATGTGAATCTAATTTGATCAAACATGTTGAGTTCATTTCTCAGTCTTAATGCTGGTGATTAAAAACTCTGACGTCACTTTCTAACTAGGAACATAATATTCCGTATAAGGGTGTTGATCAGAAACAGGGATCATCTGAATAATCTTACAGAATTTCTATCACCATCATCTTGAAATATTTAGCTACAAACAGGTCAAGGTAGGAACGCAGGGGGTGTCTTTAAGACAGTGCGCTACAATATCAACCATAGTTCTATCTCTCCATAAATCAATATTCTGGTGTTCCGTAAAAGACAATATCAATGGTTTGAATCATATTTGTAAAGATCGTCATTGTAATCTGTATCAAATCGCCTAATTTTTCAAGTTTCAAGCAGTGGACAAAGCTGAAAAATAAACAAAATCCTAACAACTGGTCAGCCTGTGTAAGGTTTTCCACGAAAAAGTGCCACTGCAACATTCGTCTTTCAGATCTTAAGACATGTTAGAGATACTGTACTATTATATTACAAACGCCGACGCAGTCTGTAGTATTCAAACAGGTTAATTCCAAAGAATACAAGCTTGATTCAAATATAACGTTCATTCCTCCGTATATGGACATTCATCATGCCTTAAAAAAAAACATTTCTCTTGTAGGAAATAGGTTTTCTGTTATCCGTCTTCCACAAAGTTCTCTACGCTTAGCGTGACAGGTGGCAATAGTGGCACAAAATACATTTCTCATCTGTCTCGACAAAAAAGTGAACATTTCCGTAGTAAATGTAAAAACTATACTCTCAAATCCGCAAGAAATTAATAAATTATTATTATTATTATTATTATTACCAGGTGAGTAAATATGAAACCGGAATTTATGCACAGAAAAGACACAGTAATTGGATGACAATGCTAAGAACTATTTTATTCGAAGTATTAGCCATACCTAGCAATACATTTCTCCAATCGTTCCGGCAACGTGTGGATGCCAGACCAAGAGAAAACTGTGCCTCTTGTGCTGCAAACCAGTCATCAAGCCATTTTCGTACATTTTCGTAAGATGTAAAGCGCTGGTAAGCAAGTGCGTCTCCCATGGATGCAAATAAGTGAAAATCAGAAGGCGCCAAGTTTGGTGAGTAAGCCGCATGGGGAAGGATTTCCCAGCCAAACGCTGTAATCGTTTTCTTGACCGGTTTTTCTGTGTGGGAGGGTGCATTGTCGTGAAGCACAATCACTTTATGTTGTCTTTGGTCATATTCTGGTCGTTTTTCACGCAAAGCTTGATGCAAATCGATCATTTGTTGTCGGTAACGTTGGGTATTAACGGTTTCGCCAGGTTTCAGCAGTTCATAATAGATCACTCCCTTCTGATCCCACCAAACACAAAGCATTGTCTTCGGTGGTCCGTCCATAACGATTTGGTTTTGCAGTCGATGTCCCCGGTTCTTCTGGAGTTACCCATGATATTTTACGCTTAGGATTCTCGAAATAGATCCACTTTTCGTCACCAGTCACAATTCGATAGAAAAATGATTTCCTTTTGTACCTGGCGAGCAGAATTTCGCAAGTGGTTTTCCTGCTGTCGTTCAATTAATGCATGTGGAACTCATTTTCCCACCTTTTGAATCTTGCCCATGGCTTTTAAACATATGGAAACTGCTTCTCATGTCACATTTAATTGATCCGCGAGTCCAACAAAACTTGCAATTCGCTGTCTGCTAACTTTTTCGGTGGTCTCCCACGTTCTTTGTTTCTCACGTCAAAATTTCCACCTTTAAATTTTGTAGACCATGTATAAAATTGTTACTTACCAAGAGCATGATCACCGTAAGCTTCGACAAGCATGCGATGCGATTCTGCAGCAAGCTTTCTTCAGATGGTAACAAAATCAATACTGTCCGCACATTGTAGTTTGTAGGTACAAATTGCGCAATGTTCAACTCTATTAAACACTACATTAATACATGAAACTTGTCTGGTTTTGAGTTGCAAATCGTTATCAGCGGTCAAGACAAGCAAGTGGCGCCAAGGACGCAGTTTTACGGTAACCACAGTGACAGCTAACGCCGTCTATGCACAAATTCCGGTTTCATATTTACACACCTGGTATTATTATTATTGAAATTTGTCTTTGAAGTTGTGTGGTTGACATCAGTTAAAAATTTTATGCACCATCTTCCTGTTGTCATAAAGTTTGACTGCAGGAGAATCACATGGGATCGATCAACGCTGATTTCTTACACTATTCTGTAAGACGATTTCATTTGCAACCAGCTAGCTTCAGTTCGGTTCCTGGCTAAAGGTCTAAAATGTCCAAGTTTACCAAAAACTGTAGGTCAATATGACACAACTATCTTGCCCATTTCACTGAAAGTACACTTCCAAATGTGTCGCAGGTTCGAGTCCTTACCCTGACTCCAACTTATACTGAGATAGTTCCAGTATTCAAATCATGGCAACATTACCGTAAACCAGACTTACATTCTGCAAGTCCTAAGTTAAATCTCAAGAATTTCTCGTCTGCTTTAGGATTTCAGCGGGCTAACATGTCGTTAACAACTGAATCGCAAATATCTACATTGATAAAACATTCAACTTAGTTACAAACAAAACATTATAGTTTCACGTTTCTCTTCTCAATAATAGAAACAATACAATCAAATATGTTAATTCAAAAATATTTTTTAACTCTACCGGAACACAATCATTAATCTGGTTCTCTACGTTAACACTTCATTCAACAACTAATTTTGTTCAGTTCATTACGGTGGGGTGTCACCCTAAATTTTTGTCATGGTCCAGAGCACCTGTCAATCCCCGTAATAGATATAGGAAAAAAACTCTACTAAAATGGAT
Source organism: Lepisma saccharinum (assembly GCA_022664845.1). Lineage (NCBI taxonomy): Eukaryota > Metazoa > Arthropoda > Insecta > Zygentoma > Lepismatidae > Lepisma > Lepisma saccharinum. The sequence continues at coordinate 12,662 of JAGDQP010056186.1, forward strand.
TTTGAGAAGGCCATTTTGAATTCAAAATGGCGACTTTTTCAAAATGTAATATTCTCCTAAGCTACTCTTGATAATACACCTTTATGCAAAATTTCTTATCTGTAGCTCAAGTGGTGTGGAAAATTGATTTATAAGGTCCAACATTTTGGATCCGAGATGGCGTCCTTGGGGAAATTTTATAATATTTTCGTAATTTGTTAATTATGATGTTGCGTCATGTACTAAATTTCGTTTTTTTCTAGATCCAGTCGTTTAATCTGTGTATTCTATGGAAATTTTATTTTGGATCCAAGATGGCGTCTTTGTTAACATTAGTAATATTTTAA
>JAGDQP010056187.1:0-12987 GCA_022664845.1 Lepisma saccharinum
AAGCATAAAAATGTGAAAATTAAAAGTAATTCGGCCTTCTGCGTGCACATCTGTCTTAACTATTGTTGATGAAAATGTACTAGAAAATTGAGTATATGTGCAATTATATGTCAAATTGTAAAGGAAAAAAAATCACAGAGGCCTTCGATATGTTGCATTATGCCTATGAAGAGGAATATTTGAGTTGAACACAATATTCCGCATTGTATTGACGTATCAAATTGGGTCGAACGTACGTACGAAGCACGACGTAAAATCCGGACTGACGTCCACACCTACCGACATCGATCAGGTGGAAAGGTTGTGAGAAACCATCCATCCAAACCATCTAACAGTACGTGATGTAGCTGCTGGACTAAACAAAACACCAATTAGGCTCGTTTCACACGATTTTGACAGTAAAACTGCAGATGCAACTTGTAGTAGCTGAGTTTATGCTACGTTTGTTAACATCCGAACAGAAAGAGGGCTGTGTCATGACCAGTGAAGTTATTATGCCGAGCGAATCCTGACTCAAATTTCCTAAAGCTTGAGATCACTGGTGATGACATGTAATGTGCAGGCAGGTACGATACAGAAACGAAGGTCTAATATCACGATGGATCGAACAATCCTCATAACGGTCCAGAAATGCACGAATCCCATGCTAAATTCGTTGCCTGTCTCCCAATTAAACCCATACTAAAGTGATATTAATCGTCTTTGACTGGCAGGGGATTGTCTGTTTGGAGTCTGGGCAATGTGGTTCAACAATGAATGCAGATTCTACGTTAAATCATGCAACGTTTACGAGAAAACGTGCAGCGCAAGAGGCCAGAAATGTGGCAGAAGATTCCCTGTATGGTACATCATGATACTGTACAGTCCCAATCTTCACTCATTGTTCAGGAATTTTTGGCAAAGCACCAGACACCTGTCGTCTTAATAGCAACCTCCTCTCCTGATTTGGTACCAGCCGACTCTTTCCTAAGTTGAAATCAACCACCAAAGATTGCATTTATATTAGAGAGAATGCAGAAGAAATCGCTACGGGATCTTCAGGTTATTCCAAAACTGGAGTTCCAGCAGGCATTTCAGACCAGGAAGAAACGCTGCGAGCGGAGAGTGCATAGTGGAGCGGCATGCTTTCAAGGAGACAAGTATTGCCATTTTTCTCATTATTTAAAAGTTCGGTTTCCTTCTTTATACAGTTCTTGTATCAAGAGTTCTAGATGACATAATAAATGAAAAGACATTGCAAAGAGTGTGGGAATAAAATCAGCGATTCTTTCTTTACAGTTTGTTTTCTGTCTTCTTTTGTGCAAAAGCACTATTAGAGCTTCTACATCTAGCTGATGAAATTTTGAAGACCCCTAAATCTAGTCAAAGAGCTGGAATTGAAGTGATCAGAACTGCTATATCTACTGCTATATTAGTTCATTGTACGAGTTGAGTGCAAATCAAAGCTCAACAAATAATGTTAGATGAAGAGAATGACAAGGGTAAGGTAACAGTCAGGGATTAAGAACAGAAAAAGGAAAGCAAAATGTAAATGTACGAGGGCAAGTCAAGAAAGACTTGGACTGATTTTTTCCCCGGCAGTTCTGTTAACGCTGGAGCTTCATAGTTTGGCATACAAGTAGGGTGGGTCTTGCTGTTCATATATATAAAATGTTGTTAAGGAATCATTGCATGTTTGGTAACCACGACTTTTTATTGCAGGTGATGTACTGCGCCGCCTCTAAAAGTCGCCTGTAGAAGAAATGGAGTCATTACGAGAAGAACAATTTGCAGCTATACGGTTCTGCTATCGCCTGGGGAAAAGTGCAACAGAAACTCTAGGAATGTTGACAGCAGCCTACAAAGATGACGCTCTGCCACGAAGTACCGTGTTCTGGTGGTTCAAAGAGTTTAAAGATGGCCGAATGACAATCACGAAAGCTGGTGGACCAGGTGTATCAGCGTCAGCTGTTACTGAGGTGAACATTAACACGGCAGCAGTCATTGTTAGAGAAGATCGCCGCATCAGTATCGACGATCTGGCAGCCGCACTACGCATATCTCATGGCAGTGCCTTCAAAATTTTGCATGACCACCTCCACATGAGCCGAGTGTGTGCGCGATGGATTCCGCGACTCCTGACACCAGAGCAGAAGGCCGTTCGAGTGGAGACTTGCAGGGAGCTGTTGCAAAGGTTTGAGGATGGTGGAGACGCCTATGTGGAGTCAATTGTCACCGGCGATGAGTCATGGCTTCATCATTTCGATCCTGAGGGCAAGCAAGCCAGTACGCAGTGGAAGACACCAGGTTAGCCCACACCAAAAAAGGCAAAGGTTGTGAAGTCGGCAGGCAAGGTGATGGTGATCACGTTCTTTGATCATCTTGGTATGGTGTATCAGCATGCTGTTCCCTCCGGCACTACTGTAACTGCACCATATTACGTGTCAGTCATTCAGACCTTACGGCAGCACATTGCGAAGAAACGACCAAACCTTCGCAATGGCGGCTGGAGACTCCACCATGACAACGCGAGACCACACGTGGCACATGCTGTCCTCGAATACCTACATCAGCACAATATCAACTGTGTGCCACACCCACCGTATAGCCCAGATCTCGCACCGTGCGACTTTTTTCTATTCCCTGCCCTAAAATCCAGACTGCGTGGACGCCGCTTCTCCGATAATTCCGAGATTCTGAAGGCATCGGAGGCGGTTTTGAAGGACCTCTCAAAGAATGGCCTGCGACACGTGTTTGAGGACTGGAAGACTCGAATGAAAAAGTGCATTCAAGTGGGCGGGGACTACTTTGAAAAGGATCATGTGCCTGTTGCTGAGTAATAATAAATTGCCTAGAAAAAAAATCAGTCCAAGTCTTTCTTGACTTGCCCTCGTATTAAATATTTTATTAATATGAAGAAGGAGTTCTTGCAAGTTATTTGATTAGGCACTCTTGGTTACTGACATTTAAGTGGAGAGGAAATACATATTGATGTAGTTTGTAATTAAAAAAATAATTTAATTTTTACATTATATTTTCTTAGTTTATACTCAAGCAGAAATGGGTAAATTCCATTTCTAAAACCATAATATGATCTTTTAGTATTTTTTGCTGTGTAAAGATAAAAGAGTTAATTGAAAAAACATATATATTGTTACCTCACCTGTAAAATGGTTTACCCGTCCTTAAATCAAGTTCTGGCTACGAGTCTGCGATAGATTATCACGCTGGATAAATGCAGTCTAGTACAACAAACAATACTACTTTCCAATCTAAATGATTTCTTCTTTTTCCCTCTTATCACCTTTGGCATTTATTTATTAATCTACAGAGGGAACTCGTTTATCCCGGTCTCGTTAAAAACCGGATTTTCGGTTTATCCCGAATGAACATAGAGTTAAGAATATAAATAGAGGGAACCTTAGGCTGTTTTATTGGAGAGGGGAATGAAGCCAAGAGACGGAAGAGACGAGGCATTTCGGAAATATTAACTGGCCCCATATATAGAGACCCTCTTTTCCGAGTATTGCCTCTCTGAGGTGCGCTCATCCTCCTATCGAAAAAGGCAATCCTCACAGTACTCGGTATAGAGGGACTCTAATGGGCCACATAAGATGGCTGCCGATGAACCGCAATTTGGTTTCATGTAACGTCATTTATGTTCTCTCTATTGTCTTCCTAACTCTTTGGGAATGAATTCTGTATTATTAAATATGTCAAGATGAATGCTTGATTGTTTTTAATACCTTTGCAAATAAAAGTACAATTTTATTTATTTCGGTGTTAAAATTTCATGAATGTAAATAAGTAACGGATTGACTGGTCCAATACAATTAAGCTGGATCAACTTGACGCCAGTTTTCGTTTAATCTTGCCTGGATGATTGGGATAAACTTGCGTATCAATTTCGGACCGCTAATACTAGATCAGTTTTTGTTTGTTATTGTGTTTTTTTATGTAACTAATACGAGACATCGATGTGGACTTAAAGCTGTTGAGACTTCGAAAATAGAACTGCGTGTGTAAGGTGAGTAATTTATTTACTTGTTTCTAATTCTGCATGCTTGAGCTGGCACTGGAAGTTATGAATTACCGTCTGTATAGGATGTGGTCACATGTTATCGATGATAAAGATCATATTGTTTCACTAAAATACTTACTTATAAAGTACAATGGATATTTCTTTATGAAATGAGTGTGCCAACTACACTAACGTGCTAACTATCTAAACCATCGAGCTCTACGTAAACTATACTGGAGTGACTACTTAGTGTTAAAAGATAGACGCCAGAGCAAATATTTAAACTCGTTTGTCCACTTCCAGTCTAATCCACTGTGAACCAAATCTTCAAATCTAACTCGGTTTTATACGCTTGATATCGCTGTGTGGCCCGTTTTTTTAAATTATTATTATTATTTAAGTCTTAATTCCTGAGTTATTCATGTAAGAGTATACCGTACTCAGCATACAATAGAAAATACTGCAAATAATGTTTGCGGTTTTTTTTTTTTGCAAGAATTGACTTGAATTAAAAAAACGGGCCACACAACGATATCAAGCGTAAAAAACTGAATCGAAAACTTGGTCCATATTGGTTTAGGCTGGAAGTGGACAAACGAGATTAAGTTTCCTCTCCGCTGCCTAGCCTCACAGTCATGAAATTTTCAATTGCTGCAGTCAGTCCGGTATCGTATTAATGGAGGTCGATGATCTAAACTCACAGAAGATTGGCAAGATAGCGGCGAACTAGAAGAAAGCTGCTGAAATCTCCTGTGCATTTTTTACAATATTGCAAAGTTTTTTTTCGGCCTTTCCTTCAAGAAAATTTTTTCAGTAGTGTTATAAGGTATTGCACATCGAGCTCTACGTACACTATACTGGAGTAACTACTTAGTGTTGAAAGATAGACGCCAGAGCAAATATTTAAATTCGTTTGTCCACTTCCAGTCTAATCCAATGTGGACCAAATTTTCAGTTCTAACTCAGTTTTATACGCTTGATATCGCTGTGTGGCCCGTTTTTTGATTCAAGTCTTAATTCCTGAGTTATTCATGTAACAGTATACCGCACTCTGCATACAATAGAAAATATTGCAAATAATATTTACGTTTTTTGCAAGAATTAAGACATAAATACAAAAACTGGCCACACAGCGATATCAAGCGTAAAAAACTGAGTTAGAATCGAAAATTTGGTCCATATTGGTTTAGACTGGAAGTGGACAAACGAGATTAAGTTTCCTCTCCGCTCCCTAGCTTCACATATTCATGAAATTTTCAATGGCTGCAGTCAGTCCAGTATCGTATTAATGGAGGTTGATGGGTATTGCAGTGTTTTATATAATTACATGATGAAAATTCAAAATTAACTGTGATAACATCAAATGCGACAGTGACAAGAAAGTTAAGAGCGACTGACAGCTATGGCGGACAGTAACCATAGCAACCAATAAATAACTGGCTTTAAATTATCAATTATTAAGACTGTTAGACTGCAAGACTGTATTATAAATATTATTATAAAACAGCAATTAATAAAACGAAAGCGCAATGGATGGCATAATTAGCTTTTTCCGCGCTAGATTATAAAATATGAATACGAATCTAAACTCACATAACTGCAACTAACTTGATTGACTTAGTCTAAGATTAAGTTAGATTGTGAGAGTTTGTAATACACTCGTTACCACCTAAAAGAATAACAACATTAATAGGATAAAATAATACCCACATTAAAATAGTAAAAATGTCGATAAGAATGATGATCATGTTTTATAAAAGCAGCCTCAGTTGGGTGTATTATGCTTTTGATATTGAAGGAGAACGTTTAGAAGGCGGTAATTATTTTAGCAAAATGGCGTCTTCGTTTTTCATTTTTCATAATGTTAATAGTAAAGTGGATAAGGGCACTAGGAACTTGGGGAGATTCAAATTCCACTGCAAAATGCATGAATTAAATGAAGAAAAACTTGCTTCACCTTTATTAAGTGAATTATGGGGATGAACCTGATTGTGAGATCTAGGCTTCATTAAGTGAATCGTTGATTGTGAGATCTAGGCTTCATGAAATGCTCTGGCTATTTGAAGTATACACAAATGTCACGACAGAGCCATTGGCGTTGATGCAATGCACAGTAAGAATTATAACTGAAGAGTACAATGGGAAAACATGATAAGTCCAAAATTACAAACTTTCGGATCTTTTTGGTCATTTAATAGTTTCCCTAAAATATAGTTTTAGATGGCTTCACTGAATTGGACAACAACATGGCAGAGATATTTCAATATTTTAAAAACATCTACAGGAGGGAGGGGAACCTTACAAGTCCATGCAAAAACAGGGGAATATTCTGACAAGTGGAAGGAATCTAGTGGAAAATTTAATGTGTTTTTAATGTTGTCATAGTATTTGTTACGATTAATTTGGTTGTGTTTAGTTTGTCAATTTCTCGTACGATGAATCTTAGCGAAAGCAGTGTGCCAGCGTACAAAAGAAAAAAGTTATGGATTTATACCATAGCATCTTGCCCTATTGTAGCATTCTTGCTTTCACACTCTGGCACTACTGCTAATCGTAAGATTCATCGTAGCATAAATGCTGTCGTCTAAAGCGGCCTTAAATATGAACATAGAATAGAGTGACTCTTCTGTTCATGAAGAATGCCTTCGAAGAAGCTGACGAAGAAGAGGAAGACATTTCGTCCTCCTAATGATACCACAAAATGTTTGAGACTGCAATCAGAAGAAGCAGGAGAGTGGAGACCGAGTATTTTGCCCGAAGGCAGCTCCTGACCCGAAGGTCCAACGGATGGCAAAATAACCAAGTATGTTCGAGATAGGGTAAACAACAATGGAATTATTTAAACAAAAGGGGACACATCATTACTCTGGAAGGAAGTGAAACTCAACTAAACTTAGCAGTGTATCTTGACAGTTAGGGCTCATTTTCAAGCCCGCTTGCGTTGCTTGCGATTAGGGTGACTAGACAACTGAAACACATGCAGCCGTATTCAGAAACGTTTCTTGGAGTAACTAGCGCTGTACTAACGAGTGACTACCAATGTTAAAAGCTTGTTAATAATTCGTTAGTACAGCGCTAGTCACTTGCATGAAACGTTTCTGAATACGGCTGATGGTGATTCGTGGTGTAGTTTTTTTACGTGCTGCAACACGTGTTTCAATTGGCTATTCACCCAAATCGCAAGCAACTCAAACGGGCTTGAAAATGAGTCCTTACAAGAAGCAAAGCATTAACGAAATTAGTGCTTCCGTAAGCAATAGCGTTGCCAGGTATTCCGTATTATACGGGATTTCCCGTATTTTGAGGCGAGAAATGTTGTCCCGTCTTTTTTTAATTTTCTCCCGTATCTAAAACATTTCGCTTCTGCCGTGATTACGTCACTCGATTCTGTGAAATTTAACTTCCTTAGCCGGCTGCGTCAGATGTTTCCATTAACATCACTGAACAATTTTATGACTACAGTGATGCTACTACTTTTTAGAAACTAAGGGCTTTACATTTGAAAGATACTCTTCTAGTTTTGAAGAAGTCATTAATGCTTTGCAACTCTCTGAGATTTGTTAAGCTTTTAATTCGGATGAATTTTATAAAGAAGTTTCTTTCCATAAGAAAAACTATGATGTGAACTCAAAATGAACAATTGCTTCCTCTAAACTTAATTCCTCTAAATGCTGTTCCAAATATATATGTTAATACTTTATGTTTAGAGCATTCCTGAGTAGTATAGTACGGGAATAATTACAATATCCCGGGGGGGCAGTAGCGGCTATGGCCTCCCCCTTAGGATTTTTATACACCATGTTTGAATTTGCGTCCTCTGCCATTTTTAGGAGTCTGTACAACATGCGGTAGAAGGAGGGTGTAGTAATACTTTAAATTGATATGTTTATAGACTGAATACCTTAAATGTTTAGTAATAGCGATTTATTAACTGTGTTTAATTGCATCAATACGATAATAATAAATAATTAAGGTTCAATATGGTACCACCTTTTTGTCCATACAGTGTATACTCTATGCATTAGTTAATAGTATCAAACATGAAATAGTCAATAATCAATTTCCTATCAAGTTTTCAGTCATTTGATGTACATATTGCCTTCAACATCTTATATTTTCATTGTTTTAATCATGCAATTACTTGTATTTAACTTTTATTTTATAATTCAGATAAATGTCAATTATTTTATGAGCACCCTATAGCGACCACTTATTAGAAATTAATATTGTTGTGTTATCATGTCGTAAGATGAATTCGATAACAAATCAAGAAGACATACGCTAGATATGTCGAAATGATTGGCGGAGACGGACTTAGCAAGACTCGAACCCCCGTTGTCTTTCTCAGTGCTGCTTCCAAGACCACAACGCCAGTGTTGAACGATACTGGATTTAAATGAAGTGTTTGGAAAAAAGCTAAATCAGGCAAAACAGCTGGCCGATATAGAGAAAACTTTTTCTTTACTCTCATCCTTCTTCTGTTTCGAAATTTTGAGACGAAAGAAGACATCTGTTGCCTCTCTCCTCTTTCTAATAAATGGATGGAGGTAATTAATCATTAAATAGTAGTGGTGTTTAAGATTGTGGGAGCCCACCCCACCGAAATTCAATCATCTGGTGCAAAAATGACATATGCAGGCTATTAATTTGACAAAACTGTCATCTCCTTCCGCATAGAATTTCACCTTTGGGCCTCGAGTTTAACCCGTTGACCTACCAGAGGATGGAGAACCGTGAGAATCTTCTGGCCATGAGAAACTGGAAATCTGTTCGCGTCGATTGCAGAGGGTGGAGACAGCGATGTGTCTGCCCACAGACATTAATTGTTTTACATAACAGATCAAGGCATCTGTTGTGGCACGCGTCAAATATCGTTTTAATTTTCGCAGTGTTAGAGAAGACTTGAGGGAGTGAACACCTTTTCTGTTGTTGTCTCAGCTAGATGGTACGAAACAAAATGCATGTTAACTCTTTCTTAAATATTTAAAAAGAAGAAAACGGTGAGGTTTGATACAAAATAAGAGAACTATTTACATAGTTAGGATAAATATTCAAAGATAATCTATCTAACGATAGATTTATATAAGAAATTACGTATACATAATATGGATATATCTATTTGCTATAATACTATCATCTTTTATGAATAATTTTTACTCCGGAGATGTGATTATTCTGCATAAGAAGTGTGTTTTGCTTGTTTTCACACCTCTATTTGTATAAATGAATGATTTGAAGTCCTGAGACGATGAAATATACATATTTTACATGTAGAACCGTGCGACTTGAGTCAATATAAACCGAAATTACTGCATTAGTACCAATTCTGGAATAATTTGAACACTAGGAGTGCATTTATTGCGCACAAAGAACCGTATGATATGTGATTAATGCATTTGTAAGCAAAAGTTTTCGTAATATTTTACTTTTGAGATGTTTCTTAAGACTTTTAAAGTCGAAATTACTACAATATCGCTATTTGTGAGCTAGTTAGCGTACCGAAAGTGTACAAAGAAGTGTAGAAATCTATTTTAAGTTGAAATATTAGATATATATTGTCTCAGAGGACACGCAAAAACTATGTAACAGAATTATAGACGCTACTTTTAAGATATTCTACCTTAATACAGACTGATTATTCCTTTGAATAACATACGAGATGTATTTGAACCATATTTGAAATCTGATTTTAGCTTAATACCACGGGGTGTTTATTGTTCTTTGCAATGGAAACCTGTATAACACGTCTTCTGACGTGCATGTTTAAGTAGAACTTACCCGATTAGCAACTGTTTTGAAGGCTATTTCCTGCTTCACATAGGTATTCATTGGCGTTTTTAGGAGAAAAGACCTCTTTTGAAATAAGAAAAGAATGAATTAAACTTCAAACTATCACTTTGGAGAACTTATTTAACAGATAATTTAACTAGAAATGACTCTTACGTTGTATTTTACCCCTGGAAAGAATTATTTGGTGGTAATCTATAGCACAAACATGATTATATGTGCCTAAAGCCGACTTCTCAGATGAAATTGCAACTATTTTTGGTGTTTGTTATCAGGAAGGGAGTTCTTCCAGTCAATATATAGGGAGAAAAGTGACATTTGAAGTAGAAAGAGGTTTAATAAAGCACGAAAAGGACTAATTGATGTGAAACTTAGAGAATGAAGTCCTCTTATTTATCGGTAAGCACTATGAAAGAGATATTCAAACATAATTTTAAGCAGAAAACTAGTCTTTGAGGTACTTTTGAAACCCAAAAATACGAGAATAACACCATATTAGAGGTTAGTTGTTACAAAACAAGTTCTTGAATATGAAAATGGCGGCACCCGAATTTGACCATGTGCAACACAATTTTGTTAATATAGAACATTGAAATAGGTATTTCAACACGAATAGTAGAGAAACAAACTATATCTTCACGAAAAATATGGTACGAAGGACTCATTGTTTCGATTTTCTCGCGTGAGGGACTGTTCAGAATGGAGTGTAGACATTATTTTACTTGTACACTTTGCATATTAAATGGTAAATCAACTCTGGTAAGTCAAAACTGCCTATATTATGCGCTTTATTAATACAAAGAGAGGTCCTAAGAACCATATGTAGTCAATACGTAACAAGAAAACCCTCATTGAAACTAGTTGAACGTGTATTTGAAGACGAAAAGCATGGATTTACATAATATCGAACAATATATAGCGAGAAAACTCACATTTGAAGTAGCTTGAACATGATTTTAGATATCATCTACTCTTTCAGTTGTATTTTATGACTATATTACGATTTTGCATGTATGTTATGGTCGAAAAGACTGATTCCTTACGAAGATAAACACCATTTGCAGTACTTTGAATCAAATGAAAGCTAGAAAGAGCTGATTATAGGCAGAAAAGACTGTTTGGAACCACATTTACTCGTAATATAAGAAGAAAATGAGGTTTATTGGACTGCTGGTTGTGTCAATTCAACTGCTTGACATCTTAGAATTACAATGTACTCTCTTTATACGACACGGATTGATAAATCTACATTTTCTGAGACCATGTAGCTGACTTGTATTGAATATATTAATGAATTAAACTGGGCATAGCCTTTGTATATAGTGTTTTGTAAGGTAGATAAAGACAAATATAAGGGTAATGAGAAATTATAATTACTTACTTTTATATATTTCCCTGGCAGAATCTTAGGTAGTAAGAATATTTCCTAAGTTTATGGGACTTGACTTCTGGTTGTTGTCGCCTGATGCAAGAACATTTCCCGCATATGCCAACTTTTGCAGGCCCCATCAGAAACACAGACAAACACACACACACTAAGAAACTAGCACTGCACACCGGAAGTCCATGCCTTGCTATCACAGCCTGCAACCATATGTTTACTTGAAACAGGAAGAGTAGGAGACAGGTGGGGGGAAAGAGTCTGTGAGAGAATATCACAGCCAGCTGGCATTGCTGAACAAGCAGTGTTGTCATCTTACACTTAACAGTGTTTCCATTTTAAAATAATTTAATAAGTTATTCTTTACCATTTGTATAGTAATTCAACAACGTCAACAAGAGTTGCCAACTTATACCAAATTTTTAAGTGTTGCCAACCATGGATTATTTTAATAAAATGATATCACCAAGTTTTCTTATTGTCTGATATGCTCGGATCTTAGATTACATTTCCAAAAGCAAAATATCTTACTAGTATTGTTAGGTTGCATATCTCACAGGATACGGAGTGTAAAAGGAGTATCCAAAACTGTACTTAATGACTACAAAACTTTTAAAAGTGTTAATACACTCGTCTCATGTTCCAGTAGGCTCTATGAATAAAATAGCATTTTTGTAGAGTTGTAACAGGAACTAAGCAAACAAACACTAGCATACTAGGTAATGACGTCATTTGAATTTAAATAATCTGATTGGCTGATGAAGTGAATAAATTGCCATGACGATTCGATTGTGACTTAGTCTGCTGCAGCTGAATCAGGAAACAATGGCTAGCTGTGAGTGTACTTTTGCCGAGGTGGGTGTCGACTGTGTGGTGTCAAGTCTTGGAGAATGGACACCTTGCTTTAATATAAATTGTGATGAGTGCTTTCACGATATTTCCTTTGACTTTGACCATGAGTGTGTAGACTTAAGCAAGGAAATTACTCTACTTCGTATGGTTGATGTATTAACAACTCCCTTGGTTTGTGATCAGATATACCAGAAATTTACTGAATCCCACACTGATTCTATTGATATACTGCATAAATTTCTTACGACTTACAAGAAAATGTTTACAGATTCCTAATGTAAGGACAGAATCCGCCCCATCTTATGGGTGAAAGATACATTGCATCCATGGACTTGTACCAACAAAGATCTTCACTCCTTTCAACTTTGAATATACACAAGGACTGGTATTTGTATAGGAAATAAAATAATTTATTATACTAACAAGGAACTTTTTATTTGTGCATAAGTAAGATACATGCAGACTCAAACATTTTCCAAGTGATACAAAAGTGTTGTGACTACAAGCTATTGAACAGTGATGCTTTTCCAGACAAGTGATACAAACAATGCTGAAATAAGAAAACAACTGGTATAAACTAATGCGTTTAAAGACAAGTAATACAAAAACTGATACATAAAGTGAAATTATAGTAAATACTTTTCTTGTACAATGAAACGAATATTATAATAAAAAGTTAACAAGAATTCTGATTTGTATTTTTATCCCAATCTCCTTTAACAAATTTACCTTGACAATTTTTTTCATAAGTATTAAATAAAAACTTACAAAAGTATTTGCATTTTCAAAAATGGTAAAGAAATTTTTGTCATTTTGTTTTACAAAAATAATTTCGTTAGAAAAGTATTTGTCTTTTCAAAATATTCGTAAGAAAAAAAAATTGAGAAAAAAATGTTTGCAACAAAAAACATTGGAACAAAAAGTTTTAGTAACAAAGAAAAAAGGTTTAATAAGAAAAATGTCTTAA
>JAGDQP010056188.1:0-12987 GCA_022664845.1 Lepisma saccharinum
ATGGATGAGGATATCAGCAGACCGAGATATGTGGAAAGAAAAGGGGGAGGCCTTCATCCAGCAGTAGATAGAAAACGGCTGAGTATGATGATGATTCAGCCTATTCTATCCAATATCTCGGTCTGCTGCTATCCTCATCCTGAAAAACGCTTGTTTTCATCTACCCATCTTGCATTTGGACGTCGTCTCGGTTGCTTGTTTTCTCTAGGAATCCAATGTAGTACATTTGTCGTCCATCTTCCATCTGTTCGTCTACCTATGTTATCGGCCCATCTCCACTTCATCTTCTTCACAGTCTTGATTATATCTTCTACCTTTGTTTGTGAGCGAATCTATTAATTTGTCTTCATGTCACTCCTAGTTATCCCTAGCCTGCATCTCTCCATTGCTCTTTGTGTGACTCTTAATCTTCTAGTTGTTTGCGCATTGAATGTCCAAAGTGTTTGAAAATAAAGTTTTGAATATATATGTATGTATGTACAAAAACAAACAAACTCAATATGCACGAATTGAATTCTCAAACAAGAATTCAGTTCAAGATCATAAAAAGTCTCGCTGTGTAGCAGCTTGTGTGAGTATGTATCAAACGTGTAAAAAAAAGAAAGTCAAGCGACGTTGTGCTGCGTAGTAAAGGTCAAGACAAGTTGCATAGAACATTAAAATGTTACGGTAAATTTATTCAGGATTTCAAGTTGCTGAATTAGAAACCGTAGCATATGGTAACTAACAAAGCAGTGCAGCCTTGGAAATATAACTGTTCTTTTTCGTCCTTTAACACAAGCATAAATAAACTAAATTCCTGGAACAAAGGGAAATATTTCTCTCAAAAATCCTAAATCTGAAGTCATGTGAATTTTTAAATCTATTTATGACCTTTCGGTATCTCAGGCTCAATCCGATAAAATCATATGGAAATTAACTGCAATTACTTCTGTAATTACTGCATTTTTAAGTTGTATCTTTTTGTAAATGATGCAACTACGGTAACTGTGATAAGTTCGATAGGCTGGGAAAACATATCATTAGGCTTTCTGAGCACATTCTGAAAAGAACATTCAGTCAAAAGTGAAAAAAAAATGAAATTGGATCCGAAGCATTATTTTCGAGACAATTAGGGGGCTCATTCCACGCCAAAATTCCTGATTTTAATATTGGACTATGCCCTCATATTTCAGATATTGTTCACATGAGTAGTTATCTACAGTGTTCGATTTGTTATAAATTACGAAGGGGTGGGGGATACTAAACTAGTGGTTGCTGTTAAGTTTCAGGATACTACCTGTTTGGCTAGAAATACAAAGATTGTACCCCAGGTTGGGATGATATTTGGAATCAACCCCCTGGTTGGGATGATATTTGGAATCAACAGCCGAGGATCAAATCCTCACACACCAGGCCCCCCTTCCTGCAAATCGAATACTGGTTATCTATAATATAAGATTCACTTTTTTATTATTTATAATTCTGTCGAAAACTAGGCTAAGAAATAATTGTTAAAAATGGCGGGTTTTGTCTATTATACATAATACGGCGACTGAGAAAAAAGCTTTCGAATTTTATTTATCAACGTATTAGGCTGAATTTTTGTGTCAAATTAATTCTAAAAGATTTTCTCGCTCAAATTAAGCTATCACATATATGTTGAAAGTGCATTTTGGTGATTTTTACCGCCGTAAGTTTCATGAGTCAATAAATGTTATTATTAAATGTTTACTTGTCTCTGATCTAGCAAAGCCCAGTTTCTAAGAAGGTGTTCAGCGCCTAACTTCAAGGTACCATCACGACAGCTCGGTCACTTCTCGTAGCGATCGGCAGCATAATTATCATATAAAACCTCTCGCGTAGCCCCACAGCTCGGTCTGTTATCAACACGGTCTCGCATCACGTAGTGTACTTTTGTTATCTTCCCTGGAGCCTGTCGTGGCATCGCTATTACTAACTCCAGTAAGGGAGTAGACCTGCCTATCGCGGTTTGGAATTTTAAAGGTGAAGGTAGGTTGTATGGAATAACATAAAAAAATGTTTTAGCGTGCCTGTATTGAAATTTTGAACACGTTTAGACCAATTTCAATTTAATAGGCAATTTTACTTCCTTTTTTAGGAGCTTTTATTTTGTATTTTTAAGCGTTTGTCGCACCCTAAACGTGCCTCCCGGAGCGCTTGCCCCCTTTTGCCCCCCATAGATCCGGCACTGTTTAAGGGTATGTATTGTTTACATCATTCAATTTCTAACGATCCTACGACAATTAACGACGAATTTTATTAGCAAAAATTAACACTATTTTACGTTTGTCTGAGAATGTAGTAGTATCAAATATTCTCTGAAATAACAGGTAAATTGGCTCACTCTGTGTATCAAGGTATTTAGTCTGTGTATCAAGGTATTTTTCGTACTCCACTCTTTCTCATTGATCACAATATTTAAATCACACAGTTATTGTGAAACTGGCATGCATGTAGATGTTTATAGCGATATTAGAAATCATGCAAAAATAATATTTATACATATATATGTTCTTATATCTATTGGAATTTCGATGTCTATAGTCAATTTTAATTTTTAAATATGAATTAATTTCCAGTGCTTTTTTTTTCAGATCATGAATTCATAGAACCTGTTCTGTCATGAGAATTTATTTTTGCGCATGTTTGTCTTACTTCATCGAATCTAGTACACAACATTTTTGCTTTTCCGAACGTTTTTCCACTCGTAACTTAATAAAGTTCGTTCTATCCGTAGCGAGGAAATGCAACGGGAAATGTGTTAACTTTATCATGAGTTGTATGGGATGAGCGACCGCTTAGGAGTCCCCGAACTTAATGACTACATTTCGATAAGCACTTACTCAACCACCATTGAAATATACTTTTCACATCGAAAGTTAAAAGATATTTTGTCTTTCTTCGCGCATTCTCGGGGATATACTAGTTTATGTCACTTCGTTGTGGTATACATTGTTTGTATTTTTGTTTGCGTAATGTTTCATGTGAATGAACATATGTCGGTAATCTCAGTTGCAAGTAGTTGGAAAGGTTTCCATTGTCCCAGTGATCGAAAAGATTATCTACCATTTACTTCTCATTTCTCCATGTTTCAAGTTTCTCCATTTTCAAGATAAATTCGTTTTTACAATATCCACACGTAGTATTATCAAAAGAATGTCAGCATTGAAGTAGAAACAAATTATTTCTCAATAACTGTCAAATACAGACACAGAAACTTATTTTTAGCAAGGACAATTGGCTTTAACCGTAACTGATTTCGATTTAACAGCATTGTCTTTCAAATCTTTGAGCTCAAAGACCCACTAAATGACACCTTACTCAAATTAATGACATTTACAGAAGTACTTTTCTTATATAAATTATGTTTAGACACCCCCCAAAAGAGTCGCCCCTGCCTCCAGAAAATGCCCACTCAAGATTGTTTTGGTCTGGAGGTGTAGTTTAAGATCATAGTTTCTATTAAGGATAATCTAAAGCAACGATCACCAACAAAAGATTGCAGCACTATCTCCGTATATGTGTAATGTATTCTTATCGTTGCACGAAATTTCCTTGCTGCTCCTATAAATTCAGGCCTAGAGAGTTCAAATTTTCAGGGAAGATAGTTCATAACCAATTCAAGAGCATGATCGATGCCAATTTTTCATTTTTGTTTCCCTTCATTGTTGAAATCTCTTCATTGTTGTTGTTAATATCAAAACTTATAACAATGTAGCTCTTTCAACAATGTACAAAAAAGAAAATTTAAAATCGGCATCGATCATGCTCTTGAATTGGTTATGAGCTCTTTTTCCTGAAGTTTGAACTCTCTAGGCTTAAATTTGTAGGACCAGTAATGAAATTTCGTGTAACAATTATAATACATTAGACATATACAGGGGTAGTGCTGCCATCTTTTGTTGGATATCGTTGCTTTAGATTAACCTTAAGGGTGTTCGGAGGTTCAAAGTCAATTCTGGAATTCGGAATTACGTGGTTTCCGGAATTCAAACTTTCCAAAAATCCGCCATTTCGGAATTCCCAGAGCCGTTGTGGTTTAATGGTAAAAGGTTGATTCCTGGCGCTTGAGTCCATCGCTTTGATCGCTGATCGTGTCATGTGGGTTTTGTGGTGGACAAACACCGTATGTGGGGGTTTTCTCCGTGCTCTCCTGTTTCCTCCTACTTTCTCCATTCCACCAATCACCTCATCATCATCCATCCGGGCTGAGCGAAATTTGCCTAAAGCCTTTACAAATGAAATTCATAATCTGGAATTCCGATTTTCCAAATTCCGAAATTCTGACTTTCCGAAATTCTGAAACAGAAATTGAACCCAAGAATCTGAATTTTATTTAAGGCTTTTAGGCATTTCAGGCTCAGGCGTTCATCGTAGGTATTCTTTACACTGTATTACACCTTATGCAGCACGTTTTAAGTAATTGTTGTGAAAATAACATGTCTTGTCGATCTGTCTGCTGGTGGTGAACCGTTCTTTTCTACCATTTGGTAATGATGCTCGACATTCCGAAATTCCAAAATTCCGGTGTTCCGATACTTTCAGGAATTCCGGATTCCGAATTTCCGGATTCGCAGAAATTGTCGTTCCTATTCCGGAATTCTGATTTTTATTCCGGAATTCCGAACATCCCTAGTTCCATCCAAGTCAGTTATGACTTTCCTATGACATTTAGCCCCAGTTTTACAATCGACGGTAATCTTCTGGTCAGGGCTAAGTTGAGGCCAAGTCATATTTTGACCAATCGGCGTACGCAAAATAAGACTTGGCCTCAACTTAGACCTGACCAGAAGCTTAGCCGTCGATTGTAAAACTGGGGCTTAATATCTGTAACAGGTTGCTAAGGACAGTCAATGATTGGAAGGAGTTTGTTTTCAGTGTTATACAGTTCTTTCCTTCTTTAACAAACAAAATAAATAAATAAATCCACGAATCATTTTCTAGATCATGTACTTTCTCTACTATGTAAACGATAGAAGATAAAACACATAAAAAAAACTTTCAATCAATCATTAATTCCTTATGCATTACTTTAAAAAAGCTCATCCTGCAATTTTCCTTTGGTATTTCCAAGAAGCGAGACAAGCGAACGGAATTATATTTTTGTTATTCAATCCACACCGTTGTCGCTGCTTCGTGGAATAACGACGGTAATTCCCGTTGGTAGTAATATGTGCATGGTTCTCTTCGGAGACACTCGTACAATATCGGTCGACCTCGGCCCGGATTTTAAAAGAAAGTAAAAAATAAATGTAAGAAATGATGTAAGTGTATGTTCCTTGTCCTACTTATTAGCTCATACTTTTGCTTAATAGGTGTAAAATTCCCATTAGTTTACCAATTCAAAAGTAATTACTAGTTTATAAGACTTGGATTTTCTGGTCCTTTGTGTTCCTGCCTTTTCCTCTGATCACTGAGATCGACGTTGACTGTATTACGATCAAATAGAGGATTACGGCACAGAGTCAGCGTAAATGCTTCTTTGTTACTACAGTCCGCTCCTTCTTGATTCAAGTAGCTCCCACAACTGTCCTCATGATACTGGGCAACACCAGAAATCGAACCCGGGACCACACGCACTGAAAGCAAAGGTACTACCGACTAGGCCACGCAGCAGGCTTGAACTCGAAAGGCTAAAAGTATAAGCTTGAGGCTATATATACGTACATCCTGATATATCGTTTAACAATTGAAGATATATCAGACAGATTAGCAAAAGTATCTACCTCCATGTAGAATAACACTTATGCAGCTGTATATAGAAATGGACGGAAGAAACTTAAAGCTATATTACTGTATTCATAAACGTTTTCTGGAGTACCTAGAGTTGTACTAACGAGTGACTAGCAATATTAAAATATTGTTAATCACTCGTTAGTACAGCGCTAGTCACTTCAAGAAAACGTTTCTGAATATGGCTGATAGTGTTTTACTAGGTTAAAATATGTGTGGGTATAACTGCGAATTGCATACGTTTAGAAAGATTAAAACACAAACAGCCAGGTTGATAAGCGATTTACATAAGAAAAAAATCACTTCTATTTTAAAGAATGGTAGGTAAAAATGTTATTACCTTTTTCATAAATAACCTTGTGTATGGCAAATGTTGAAAATTAATACAGAAAAATTGACAGTCGCCGTGACCAAGACTCGAACCCGTATCTCCCTGCTGTCGGCACGGTGCGATGGTTAGCATACCGAGCCGGCAACTGGGAGATCCGGGTTCGAATCTTGGTCACGGCGACTGTCAATTTGTCGTCTGTGTTAATTTTCAATGGTAAATGAAGTTTGTAGGAGGTGATTCTCCTGCAAGATAAATATTATAACACAATTTGATACTTTCTTTCAACGTATCGGTATGAAATAGGGCTATACATAAGGTTAAGCAGCGGGACTATCTTTAGGCACAATCACACACTGCATTCTAGCAAAGGAAGAAGTTCTTTAAACATAAGTAACAAGTAAAATGTTTTGCACTTAGGTATCATCCTTTTTAAATTATCTAATTTTTACGCAGAGCTTCTCTTGTCTAACAGAAAATTATGAGCGGTATTAAAAATAACTTTTATTGTTTTTTTTTCTTCAGGATTTATTGGACTTGTCACCAGGTCTTATTCTAGAAGGAAATGGGAAGGACGTATGTAAGCTGTAAATATAAGGCTTAACAGATAGAACAATGGTAAATATATCATAGACAAAATATAGTGAAATACAAAATCAACATTCTTGCTGCTTGCAGCCTGGTCACTAACATCCTAGGGCCACAAATACAATATAAGGGCATTCTCAAGCTTCGAAATAAATTATTGTTATTTGAATTTTCAATTTTTTTAAAAAAAATTTCTACGTAATCCTGCAGAGAAATGCTGTCACTGTTGCGCTTAAAGAAAATCGATCGTGTTCTTACACGATTCATTATCATTGCTCATAAAACAAGTTTTCGCTTTATTGCTAAGTAAACAAAGACTATGACATTCAATTTCTCGCCTGAGAATTGCCTGAAGCGAAGCATGACAAGCTATAGGATAAGTGGTCTTCACTCTACACTCTCTTCCCTCTCTGTGTATTGTATGGAAATTGTGCTAACATCCAGATGATGCAAGAGTCACAGGAATTTGGACATACGCGGATGATTTTATCGTGTTGGTAATTGACAGTTATCAGCAAATGATTAACGCAATGTTTCTCTGTCACTCTTATGTACATGTAACTGGAAGCGTTTTCAGAATATGGAACTGATATCCTGAACGATGCATATGACCTGCAAGAAAGAAAATTAATTATTCTCTGCGTTAGCCCATTCTCCTGTCTTTTCTTGCTCGCACCGTGCCTCAAATCAACAAAGTGTCGTTTAAGATGTATTTCTTTGCATCATCGACAAATTGCACAACTAAATAACGAGTAACAGAATGTTTGTTGTCTTAGTCCAAGAAATTAAAAAAAGTTCGCCTAGGCAGTCCAAAGTATCACAGGGCCAAGCGGTTATCCATGCCATGTTATCATTGTTGCTTGTATCGTAAGGTACTGCTCCCAATCTTAATCCAAGATAGGCTTACTACTCCATCTAATTGTCTATTGTCACTGATGGCAAATCACATTAGAAATTCAAACTATTTGGGCCCAGGTTTGGAATTACGAACTAAGGAGCTTTAGATTACGAGGCGAGTCCATTAATCGTAAGCTTGGAAGTAAAGTAATATCTACTTACACTTAACGATTATTTTGGATTATTTTAATAGTATTGAGTGTCGACATGTACAAGGAAGCTTAAAATAGAACTACGATTTCTTGAAATGAATGTGTTATATAGCCTCAAAACAGTTTAAAAGTGACTTGCAATCCGTGGTGGAAACACTGAACGCAGTAGTTCGATCTTTAAACTGTTCGTCCCGGCCTTAAGACGCAGTCTACATTTATTACAAGGCAAATCACCATAAATTCGTCGCCTACGAATTATATTGTCGCATCTCCATAGGAATTTAATATGTATAATCCTCAGGTCTCGATTTCCCTTACCACAGAATCATCTCATAGGCCATTCACCTATCTCCAGGCAGAACGCCAATTATTATTGTTTTCAAGTTTAAAATTCCCATGCTATGGGGATTACATAGTAATTGCTTAAGGTTCTTTGAACAAGACGCTTTTAGGTGGTTAAATTTCGATTTTAATTTCTTCCACCTATTTATGATTAAGCTAAAAAGGTGAGAGGAGTATTGAAATCATACCCTGGCGTCTCTTGTACTTCCTACAAAAAGTATTGTCTTTTATTACTAATAATGACTAGTGCTGGCCAGGTAGTCGTGCGGTCTACGACGGCAGGCCAACGACTCGAAGATCCAGGTTTCGAGTCGCGGCAGGGCCATGGGTGTGGATTTTAATGGCTAAAGGGCGAATCGTGACGGGCCGAAGTCCAAAGTTACTACTAGACTGGCCCATATAAAAATAAAGTTTACCAAGTTTTTACTAATAATGACTATTCGATATTTAAATGTTCGACAGTAACCTCTTCGTTAACACAGCTGACTGTTCTTTTGTACACAAAGGCATTTTCAGCTGATAGATGTTGCTCGTTGAATGACCTTCGTTGTATAGTTTTGTAGAAAAGTTCGCTTCTTCATATGCATAAAATGTACTGTCTGTTGTGTAAACATTGGGTTTAAGTTAGGTATAGGTTTATTAGCGTTCAGTTGACACATACTGTACACATGGTATAGAACTTGTCATAAAAATGTTATGTGAATATAATACAAAAAATATAAGTAAGCATTTCAGAAGAGTACAATAATACAATTTACAATATATATATTACCACTGCTCACAAATAAATTTTATAATATTCTTGATAAAATTAATATAACCTACTTATAGAATACAATTATCTTTACTATGTGCAAATAAAACAATCTAAAACCCTAAACAACAAATTTAATCTAAAAATTATTTACATATTGTTTTGCAGAGTAGAAGCAGTGATGCAGTCTATACTGGTCAAGCTGCTTTTTGAAGATATGACTTTACTCTATTTCTTTCAATTATGTTGGTAATTTGTTGTAGTACATAACAATGCATGTATATTTATGCCCTTTCTCGTATAGAGAAGTGTTATGAGGTGTTACAGAAAAATCGTATTTGTTTCTCGTATTATACATGTGGTGATCGCAGTGGTGAGTAAGATTACATTTTTCTTTACATACTACAGAAAATGAAGGATATGTGGACAAGGTAATGGATGGAAATTGAGTGATTTGAATAGTGGTTTACAATGTTCGTTAAGCTTTGATTTAGTAATTATTCTTGTGACTCGTTTCTGAAGTTTGAATATCATTATGTTTTTTTGCGTGTTACTCCAGAATATAATTCCATAGCTAAGTAATGATTGAAATAGACTGAAATCTATTACTTTAAGTGTAGATAAGTTTAAAACATTCGAAAGAATCTTTGTAGCATAGCATAACTGGCTTAATTTTTGAGCCAGCGAAAGTATATGTTCATCCCTTGTCCATACTCCCAGAAATTTGACTGTTCTTGTAAGATTTGTTTTCTGCGTGGTGGAAGCTTAAAGCCAATGTTCTATCTACGTTGAGTTTCAGTTTGGTGTGTGAAAACCAACGAGATAGTTCAATGGTGACCTGTATGACTTTAGTTTCAAGAGCTTGCTTATCATTGTCAGTTATTATGATATTACTGTCATCGACAAACTGTGTTGCTTTTGATGCATGTAAGCTACTGGGAAGTTCATTTATGTAAATCAAAAACAAAATTGGACCTAGAACTGATCCTTGAGGTACACCGGAGGATATAGTTTGGATTCTGGATATATACTTAGATGCTTGGATGGTATCTTTGTTGGAGTTGTAGTGTATTTTTCAGATTGTATAATTTGTCGATGAAAAATGGCTATTTGTTTTACCTTCCTATATAAATTCTTTATAGGATGACTCCCTCTACATGGTTCTGAACGACAAACTTACGATACCCTGAGGAGTTTCATCAAAAGATCTAGTGTTCAAGCTTTATAATTGGTTTAAATGCAAGCTTTTTATTGGGTTATGAAAACGAGACCGGTGGTGAAAGGGGGCATAAGCCATTTCGTGCTTTATGCGTCAGTTCGCTGGAAATTTTGATATAACGGGTCACCTATGTTCGTTTGTGCTTTGAAAGGTCAATTCGTATATAAGAATTGTAACATTTCACGGAGAAAGGAAAGTCTAATTCGTTAAAAGTTATTTAATTCTTGTGATTAAAATTGCATCAGAAGAATTGGTGTTGAAGTTAAACTAAGGTTTAATTTTAAAAAAATGAATTAGTGAACGGTGGTTCCTTTAATCACGTGTACCAGTAAAAAGTGTGAAATGAGGAGAGAGAAGGACAATTCTTGTGTTTAAATTCTGGAAATAGAAACTGGAAATTCTCTTAATATTTCTATTGAATAAATCCACGGAAAATACGAAAACATATTGAGGTAACCTACTGTATCCTTTATTTTCTAACACAGTCGTATCCTTTCATTTCTAAAGTGAATTTGGTGTTTTGAAATCATCTGGAATGTTTTGAAATATGATTAATAGGAAAAGAAACTGTAGAGTAAAAGTTTCATTATTCACAAAAGAATAAGGTATGTATACTGTTCATGTTTGTTTATTATACTCAAAGTAGTGTGGATTTTGTCCTTATCAAACATTTTCTTATTTTGTCCTTAATCCAAGATAACGAGAAATTTGGGTGTTAGAATTTTGAAAATTCAAATATAATACTCTTTCTTCTTCAGAATACTAGGTATTGAAAATTTCAGAATATTATACCGATTTATGATTTGTGTATTTTTTGTTTTTGTTCCTGATATTAAACAGGGATATAATTGTCATTTCTTGTTATAAATAACAAAACTCTAGAAAAGAAAAAAAAACTTTAAAAGCTTAAGAAATAAATTTAAATATTTCTTATGTTTTCATTGAAATAGTACTTAAAGGACACCCTGTAGAAATAAGTTTTTTTGAATGAGAGTTTTCTTTAGGTTCTTTCAGAGAGGTGAGAAAATGGAGACTATTATTTCAGGTAATTGGTTGTTTACTTTCCAATTATCCCCCGGAATATATGGTAGGTTTATTGCTAAAAGACAACAAACAAGCTTAATATAAAAATTCTGTTATCAAATACGTCCAAATTTATCGATGACAGGAATTTTTGGTGGTGTCTGGATTGGTACGTTTAATTACTGGAAAAGACATCACACATTACAAGACGTTTTTCCATAAGTTTGAAGAAGGAAACAAATCCACCAACTTTTTTTAATTCTACAGAAAAAAAAAAATGCAATACTTGTAAATTGACTGAGCAGTACGTAAGTATCAGAAGACCGTTTTGAATATTCAGTAAAAATATTGTTTCCTTTCAATAAATAATAAACATATTATACAGTTTTTGTTTATTTCCCACAAAACAGCTTTTTGGATTTGTTTCCT
The DNA here is from genome assembly GCA_022664845.1 of Lepisma saccharinum. NCBI lineage: Eukaryota > Metazoa > Arthropoda > Insecta > Zygentoma > Lepismatidae > Lepisma > Lepisma saccharinum. Next base: position 11,469 of record JAGDQP010056188.1, read on the forward strand.
TCTTCAAACTGATGATTCAGTTCTTAACGTTCCTATTAAAAAATTTCAAAAAGTTGGGTCTATGGCTGTTATTGTTGCATATTACTTGTTAAAACCAAGTGGAGAAACAATATTTCATGTAAGTATAGACTGATCAGCTGACGTAGCTCTCTGATAAGTTTATTGTATTCGTCGTAGTAGCAAACATATAGGCAGAAATGTTGATTTTATAACATTAAGAATATCAGGTAATGCCCAACCTTTGCGACGTTTGGGTGACTAAAACATCTTCGTTAAATCAACGTTTTTGCGTATGTGGGCTATTGGGATGAACACGATAAACTTAGTTTAGAAAACTTAATTTTTAAATATCTTACATCCTTCTTGAAGTTGGTGCAAAATTAATAAAGCTTAAGAATCCTTAAACAGATAGACTGTCTTATCATCATTGTTTTTAGTTGTTAATGCATTTAAGGCAATACGTATCCATACCGCATTCTTCCAATATATATACTAGCATGTCTTACTTCCATATATATTTTCGAGAACTTAAATTTATTTTATTTCATAATAATTACTCGCCTTTATACCCAAACAACCGTTAAGAGAAATATTTCACATAGTTCAGGGCTAAATTACTCGTGAAGGGCATTCGTAACTGCGAAGAAAAAAATATTTTGTATTGTGGTCATAGGCATGATCATCCTTAGTGTGCATAGCTCCATCATGAAAGAATGGCAAAGAAATTCCTGTGATAGACTCTTCGCACTTCGTAACAGTTATCATGCGTCCATATACTGAACATCTCTTTAAACATTACCAGCTATGCCTGGCATTTCAACACTGGATTATCTTAATGTAAACTCTAGGAGGGTCACAAGAACCATGTCAAGTTTCTAGATTATGGTTTTAAAATCAGGAATTAAAAGTTAATGGTGATAAAGCACATATTAAATATATATAAAATAACTTTCTTGCTCTTGTTTCTTTATTTTAAAACCCGACCGATTTACTACAGAGAGAAATGATGGGCAAAGTACATCAAAACAAGAAAATTTATGACCATGTACTTTGGTGCAGGAAGGGTAGCCAATAGATTACGAAATTGACTCATGATCTTTGGAGATGAGACTGCTTGGCGTCCTACAACAGCAAAAAATATCTAAAATGTCATGAATTGCGTTAGAAAATTTATCTCGAACAGTACTGTAATCTACGTATCAAAATTTTAAGTCCAAAAAATATGTTTACAATAGTTGCTACACTTTTGGTATGGAAAAAGCTCAACTTTACTTGTCGTAAATTGTGACCATCACGGACAGAGTATACATATTAAGCAAGTAGGCTATCGTATACATGTGATATTTATGTACAAAAATAATGTACGAAAGAGATCAGTGAACAAAAGGTAAGTAGTGGTACCCTCCAAATGTACTCCATGATTTAATTACGTATTAATTAAACACGTCCTTGTAGCTTGAATTCTATAGACTACACGCAAACGTACTCCGTGGATTGACAGCTCACTAATTAAAAACTA
>JAGDQP010056189.1:0-11802 GCA_022664845.1 Lepisma saccharinum
GTCAGACCAAATCCTATAGTGGGGCACCCTGACTGTTCAACGGTAGTGATATGTTTAGATATTTCCTGGTTTGTTAGAGCTGGTCGGAGAAGATACCAGGGTGACGTCATCAGGAGAAGATGAATGTGCATACTTTATGAGTCGAGCATTTAACGAGAGTAATTTTACACGATTTGAATGTTATGAAATAATCCGATAAAGGATAGAAACAAAAAAGATTATACAAAACGACTCTGAATCAGACTTTAAGGTTTATTTATACTAGGTTTATCTGTAAACCTTGCATAGTGTGTGCGACAAAATAACCTCCACATTAATTACATACTGTAAGGGAACAAGGGTCTCTATCTCCTGTACAAATAAACATCGGTCAAAAAGACTTTATATACGAATATCTGGGAACAAACAAGCCTAAAACGATATAACATGACCTTCCCATTAAAGTTACCTAAATAACAAATGGTTGATTTTAATCACCGGTATATCCAAGTATCGTTCACAGGTCAAGTTGCTATAGATGAACACTGGATTCACAATGTGTCTGCCTCATATCTGCCCTACACATGACCTTGGTTCAACCAGCTGCTGTGCTATCATTCTATGATGGATTGGTATCAAACGCATAACGCTGGTTCTGTTTGCCTTCCCGTTTGCATAGAGGTCCTCTTTTATAAATAATTCACACACAAAGAAAACATTAGATCCTTGTTGGCAACCGTGCTGACTGTAACCGGGTCATCGCTACTTAAGTGTTGTTGCGTTTGCTGCGTTTACGACAACTCTTTCTATACATTACCCATAATAAAGACTTCTGACTGATAGATGACACCTCCTGTAATTGTTGAACATTTAATGTGGGGCTCTTTTATAATGGTTGCCACAGGTTCTTTTGCTGTCTTCTTGGTCGTCCACTGTGATGTCTATCACTCGCATATCCCTTCTCCACAAATATCTACAATATCTTGAACATGTGTACGTGTACTCTTTATGCTCTCTGCAATCACCCTGGTAAAACGACTACTACACATCAACATCATATCGTTCCGTTGATGAAGGGTTAACGCCATGCTGAATCATCTTCAATGACAACATGACATCATTTGTTTTTGTCAAATCCCAGATCAAATAGTACCTATCTCCCTAACAGACAAATGTAGCTGAAAATTAAATTTTCGGTATAGAGTTGAAATGCACAACTTTAAATATGCTGATAATTAACCGTTCGTTCTAGGCGAAATATGATCATAATAATTCAGAAAGGGGGAAAAATATAATTTTTAATTTTGGATTCTTGCAAAATTTCTGCATGGGCCACCGTTTATGAGATAAATGTAAAAAAAAAACTGCTTTATGGAGACAACTTTTCAAAATGGCGGCAGGTTCTCATTATCCAAACGGTGAAAACGTTTGATGTGTTTCATATAGAGGTCGCCATAACTTGCGTGGTGGTTGAAGGAGGATTTCAAGGAAGGATAACTTGGTATGATGCGGTTTCTCAGAATCTCAAATCGCATAGCGGTGGACGTTAATTCCATCATAAATTTGTGTATATTCGGTATTGTTGAAGATTTCAGTTGTTAGCAATTGTGTGAAAATTTCTAGGCCACCATGACTAGGACAAGCCCATGTCGATATTACAATAAGCGATGTCCGAAGGTTTGATGAACCATTGATCACAGAAAAGAGATCGGTCACTATTCATATCATTAGCTATGGTAATCGCCATATATTACTGCCAGACATTACTGAAAATTTTGTGCCAAGATTATCACAGAAACATTACTCAGGCACAATAAGCAGTAATTCTGCGGTTCTGTCAACAGTATCTTGGGTGCTTCACATTAGTGGGCGATAATTTCCTGCTACACATTGTGGAAGGGCACGAGAGCGTGTGTCATCACTGTGACTGGAAACGCGCAACCTGAAACACAGAGGGTCGTCACCACACAAGAATAACAAAGAGCAGGACAGTGCAAGAAAAGTTATATAGTGACGCAGTTCTGCGATCATCGTGTATTTATACTTATGGAATTATTAGACGTACATGTAACTATCAATTTTGATCCCTATATAATAATCTTTTCCTCCACATGGATAAATATCAGGACGAAGAGTCATGGTATTCTAAAGGTGCGGTTTCGTTTAGGCTATGGTCATATGCGATGACTGCATTCAACGAATGCGTGCAACGGAAGCATCGTGTATTTTCGTTTGTATATTTGACGCTGCGTAACGCCTTACAATACTTTATACATGTATACGACTTACTTTTTGTGCATTGCGAGTTTAAGATCTTTCTGTAAACAATATTTCTTACAGTAACAGAATTTTAGTTATGATTACATATAACTATAATAATAATATAAGCAGCATTATAAATTAAACTCAGCTTTCATTCAATATAACGAAAAAATGTTACTTCAAGCTGCCTGCAAATTCTGCTGCCATCTATTGAACATGAAACTTACTACAGGACAATCACATCTTTGCACGTATTCTCTTTCTTTCGGGTTCTGTCACCAATTTCATAGTATTTTCGTCCATTTTTGACGTAGCTTTCAATTCTCATATTTGACACGAAATAGTTCCAAATTCAAAGAAAACACGAATATAAACTGTACAATACTCTGCAACGTATGCGATTGCTGCAGATTGACTGCTCTCCGAAGGAGTCTTTGCAACGGTTGCTAGCGACACCATGCGTTCGACGCGTAAACCAAACCGGCTTCACTGATTTCCCTTCAACGTGTCAATGCAGTGGCGCGTGCAGCAGTTGCTTACGATCTTCGTATGCGACAATCGCACAAACGAAACTGCACCTTAACGAGAGGCATTATCCTCCTTCACAATAACGTTAGGCCCCACACGGACAACATTATACAAGCAGCACTTCGCGAATTCAACTGAGCGATTCTGTCCCATTCCACCTACAGCCCTGATATGTACCTACATATGTGTTTGGAAGGTGAATTAAAGTTTTACAGGACTCACACTTGGTCTGGAAAAGTGCAGGTGACTTTTCAATGTTAGCTCCACTCACAGTCCCAAATAATCTTCGACACAGGCATTCGTTGTCAGGTACCGCAGTGGAGAATGTGTTACAAGTGAAGTAGAGTATTGTCATATAAGGACGTTTCAAGTTTGTCTGCAGAGTATCTTTTGACTGATCCTTATAGTTAAATTTATACGAACATACACATGGATACATACTCACCTTACTAGACCGTTAAACAGTGGAACAATTACATACAATTTTCTACTCGGTACTTGGAACAATACTAGGTTATAACAAATAACGCTTGCAGTCACGGTAAGTTAAGCAAATCTTTTAATTGATCCCATTCAACATAGATGTCGGAAAGCGTTGGTTTATATTTTATCTTAAAGTATTGTCCTCTTTGTATACCGATTACAAAGGTATTACAAATTATATACTTAGTAAACCTGTCGTAAAAGTTTCTTTCTAATACAATTTTACTTGTTTCCGCTTTGTGTTTATTTAACAGTAATATTAACATTTCTCAACTGTCGATACTTGTAAACTGTTTATAATTGCATGTCTTGTAACGTTAGATTGCTAAACTTAATGCTTGGGAAACTTAACAAATGGAAATAGAAGCTTTCGTCCACAATTGTAAAAGTTGATGTAGGTAAAAAAAATCCTATGCCAAATTTTCCGAATTCTATCTTTTGATTTAAGGGCCCCAACTTTGGGTTAAAAATAAAGCCAACATGATAAAAAGTAGTCTTTCTGTACAGTAAGTTTATTGTTACAAAATTATGTATTTAAAGTTTTAAAAGAAATATTACTTAATTGTCTGCTTTCAGAAACGCATGCTTAGTGTCCAGAATTCCAAATGTCCTTCTTAATTCCTCTGATGAAGCAATCACTCAATGCCTGGCTTTATCACCAACATCTTTGGTGGAAGCCGTGGATACTTGTTTTACAATTACTTCAACTGCTTGTAAATGGCACTAAATTCCTGTAAATTCCAGAGGTTCTATCTCAAACGTTGCCAACAGTTCTTCGTTTGACATTCAGATTACATGTGGATGTGGCATTGTGAACAGAACATCAAAATCAATCATGTTGTAGTAGGCTTCTGATTCGAGCTTAATCATAATATTTGATTTACAAAATGTTGATTACTCCAACTTGACCTAACTCCAACTTGATTACTATAGTTCGCACTTACAAGAGCTATTTTGTTTACTGCATCTTTTCTCACCTGAATGCCCAACTTTTGATACATCATGTGGATCAAAACTTAGTATATTTCGGATAGGCCTCAAGAATTCCTTTGGACCAGTTGTTTTTCATCAATATTCTTTAAACCATCTCTCAGTGGAAGCTCATTGAGACGCAACATGCAAATCAGCCACTATAAAGGCCGATTTAAAGTTGTTTCCTGTGGACATATAATTACAGAATATTCATCGGCGTTTGTATTTGTTCCATCACAGATCACAGCACACTAAGTATCTGTGTCACGTATAACAGCGAGTATTTTATTTGAAATATCTTCTGCTTCGCCGCTCAAGCTCATGAGTGGATTTACAGGGGGCATGGGGGCATTGCCCCCCCCCCAGTTATTTCAGAATGACTGTAAATGTTTCCTTCTAAACTATAGCTTTTAAAGTAATTATTCCCCCACTCCTCCAGGGTCTCTCTCCTAAATCCGCTCATGCTCAAGCTTAGGTAGTAATGCCTGTTTTGTGCTGGCCGCTTTTATTGTAATCTGTTTCAGTAGTAGGGTAATGTACGTTCTGGAACATCATACGTCCCCCCCCCATATAAAATGAGATTTTCTTCCGACATAACATCCTTATAATTTACCCCTTTCTCTATAAAAATGACTAATTTTAATCATATCTGAAAATCATACCTTGTGTTCCCTCTTACAAAATGAGAATTTTTTCCTTATAATTTCCACTTTTTACTCTTAGTTCCTCCATAAAAATGATCACATTTTATGATATTGTTTTTAACAAAATGACCAATTGTATTGTTAAAAATTCAATATTTTTAACAAAAAAATAATATTGTCCTAAGAAACTTGGTATTATTGTATAGGGGGGCAAAATGTTGTTATTTTTCCTCTATCTCTAGCCATTTTCGAGATATGGGGGTCCAAAGTTCCAAATTGTGGTAAAAAATAAATATTTTTAAAATTTAAAAGTTTTCAATGATGCTAAGAACGAAAATGATATTACTTGTAACGATTTTTAAGATATGAGAAGTCAAAATCTTACAATTTTACAGAAATGAAAGGCTGAAATTTGGTATACGGTTTCTGAATCTTTTACAAATGTAACTATTTTATTCAAATATTTAGTGAATATTCACTATAAACAAATTTAATTACGTTTAATAAATTTAAAAGGCCTTCATAATGCATAGTTATATACCCTGAATTTAAGAAGTATATATCATGATTGTCAATTAATTTTTCATATCTATCAGACAATATAACTTTAACCTTCCGATGGTAACATAAATTGAATACCGTAGATAGGTAACATGGGGTTACACATAACCCCAACGCTAGAACTGTACAAAATGACACTACATTTTAAATATTTCTACTTGAGATGAAAAATAACTTTTATATATAATCTAAGATTACAATGTTAACGTCTATATAACTATAATTTGTAATACAAACATGTTTTTAACATACACTTTGATATTGAAGTGCAGTATCACTCACTGCATTGTTTTTTTTCAGTAGCACGTAAGCCATTACACACAGTTGATGCAAATTTCTCTTCTGTGCTCACTGCATTTAGGTAAGTGACACTTGCAACATGTTGTTTTCACCTTTTTGTCCCTTGTACGAGGACAGATTACACATCTTGTTTGCTTGGACAATTTCAGAGGAGGTTAATTAATCATCGATGTTCTTCTCAATACCCAGAATTTCTTTGATGTTGGCAGTAAGCCCGCGTGGCAGATTCGTGGTGAGACGCCGCTGCATATGAGGTTGAGTAAGTGCAAGTCCCAGATTGTGTAGAAACGATCTTCTTTTATATTTTCGTGGATTCGTAGCAGACTTGAATATAATCATGGCATTGATCCCAGCTTGGTCCAGTACTAGGTAAAACATCCGCAATGGCCAACGGCGAGTACCTCGTGAAACTGAATATGCATGAGCCATTTTATCAAATGTATCCACACCACCTTTCATGGAGTTATAAAACTCTATCACTTCAGGTTTCTTTGTTTCAAGATTTACAGAACAGTCGTCATGCATGGTAGAAAGCAAAAGCACGGACTTCTCTTTCCTTGGAGTGAAAGATACAAGCGTTTTTTTCTCATGAAACCCAAATTGGAAGAAAGCACAGGCTTCTTTCGGTCTGGTAAAAATGATGGCGGAATCTCTTTTTTATTACTACGAAAAGTTCCAACAATTGTAAGATTATGATCTTTCAGCATTGTCTCTGCTAGTGGAACGGAAGTGAACCAGTTGTCACATGTGATGTTACGTCCGCCACCATAGATTTTTTCTGAAAGGGTTTTCACATAGTATGTTGGTAAGCTATCGGTAGACTGACGCTCTTCTTTCCCTATATAGCATATTCCGTTTATCATATAATATGTTCTGCTATCACACATTGTTACGATTTTTATGCCGTATTTGTCCGGCTTCGAAGCGATATAAACACGGAAGGGACATTTACCGCGAAATCCTAATAACTGTTCATCGATAGTGACGTATGCATGTGGCACGTACGATTCATGGCAGTGACTTATAAATAATGCCCATAAGTCACGAAATGCTGCGAATTTGTCTTCAGGATCTCGATTTACCTTATCGTCGAATCTCAAACACAAAAGGAGAAATTTGAGTCTCATTTCACTCATAATGCAATTGTAAATCGAAGGGCCAAACGAAGAAAACATGTCACATGTAGTTAGATGACTGTCTTTGCGACTGCCAGATATATACAATAAACCAATAAGAGCTAGAATTTCTACCGCATCTGTATCGCCAACAAATCTTTGGTCGCTGTAATTGGAACAACGGCGAGAAATTTCTTCATTTGTATGCTTCACGATAATATCAATCATTTTTATCGATCAACTTGTTGAATGCATCCTGTTCAGAAGATGTATTAGCATAAGGAACTTTTCCACGAGGAATGTGCACAATTTTACGAACAGCGGTCCTTGAACGTTTTGGAGGCACAGTGGACCAAACATGTCCGTCTTTACCTTTTACTATATTACCTGACTCTTCCTCGATTTCACTATCTGAATCTTCTGCCTCTATTTCAAACTCTGACTCCGATTGCACTTCAATATTATCCTCTTCCTCACTAGAAATATCATCAGCACTAACCTCAGTCTCTTCGTCCAACACAGAGGAAACAAAGTCCTTAAAATGTGGATCAGACACCTTGACACTAGCCATTATAAACAAAAATATTAATATTCAACCACAAAATTTCACTAACACGAATGGTAACAGGGGTGATCCACCACCCCGACAGCTCATTTTCTCGGTAGACAAATCGAATTCCACAGCGAACACTTCGGAAATAACTACACTTTGCCTTTTCCCAGGAATACACAAAGGCGCTGAAAGCTAAGTGCAGTGGTACCAGGTAAATACAGAAAAAATATTCTCGCTGGGGTTACGTATAACCCCTGTTACCATCGGAAGGTTAAACTCTTGCTTATTGTCATTAATAACAACGTACACTTTATTTCCATATTTTGTTTGAATAAATGAACGTTTGAGAATGAACAGCTGCCATGTCCTGTTCATCACAGTCCATAAAGACTTGAGAAAGACTCTCGCTGTCCTTTGTCACCCATCCTCCAGTGCTGGCCTAGGTGGCGCTGCTAGTAAAATAAGAAGTAGTGTGCATGTCCTTTCTTGAATGTTTGCTTTGGCCTAGTGAAGACATTCATGGTAACGTTTCCGATGTAACTTGGCAAAGAAAGGTGCACGTGCATTATTATACTTTCGATAAAGTGACCTAACTGTGATGCCGTGATGATAGCCAGTGACCAACCGAGTGAAGTTCAGAAACATTATTATGGACATCTGTTGGCGAATATTACCAACAAAGTGAAACGCATCCAGGACTTGAACACCACTTGTTGCAGGATGTAAGGCTTAGTGTGAATATACAATGGACTTACATGAAACCTACCTATAAACATTCAGAAATAGATCCAATGCCCTCAGCACTGGTTTCCCTACTTTAATTTCAATAATAGTAATTACCAGAGGTTTGTGAATATTAATTTCCATACCCCGTTTCGTTTCTTTGCTTTGCTTTTGTATAAGATGTACTGGTTCCTGTAGTGTTAGAATCATAAAGTATAGATGTAAGTTATTTTATAGCTTTCATTGACAACAAAAATTGGTCTTACGTGAGTGAGGTAAGATTTTTCAAGTGTGGAGAAATTTGCTCTGTACTTTTTTTAGGCAGAGTTACTAATAATCTTCTCACGCCAATGGCTTGCGCGGTTACCTATTCTTGCTTTCTAGTCTTGCAATAACGAAAGAGCTACTGTAAGGCGTCCTTCGCCTTGTAATCGATCAATGCCTAAAGTTAGACACCAGAGCAAACAGCTAAACTCGATCGTCCACTTATACTCTATTCATATATAGATAAAATTTTCTGATCAGCGACGGTGTGAGAGCAAATATCGCAGAGTTTTTTTTATTTTAAAAGGAAGGGGGGCATAACATAGGGATCTATGACCTCGAGATAGTAGAGAGTAGAACCCGCGGCGCTGTGCGCGTGGCAGATGGTTCAAACCCGCCGGAATCCATTGAACGAAGTGGTTTGGAGCCCACTTTCCTAAAAACTATAGCTCCCTTCCTTAGATGCTCACCAGCTTGTTTAGGAACAATACTGATAAATCTCGGGGTACTGAAAGGGGACTAATTTAGATTTTGGAGGGCTTCAGCTCTCCATGGTACACCTGTGTTTGTGTACATTTTAATATTCTTCACTGCAAGAATTTCATAAGAGCTTACTTCGAAGTTCGTATTGCGTGGCTAAATTTCTTCTACTTTTACTGCATTTATTTTATTTCGCTTGATAAAAAATACGGCAATTTGTACTCACAAAACAAAATTTATAAATAAAACAAATTGCATTGAAAAACAGGAATACGAAACATTATGCTTGCGTCATATACAAATATTTTTTTAAATCAACCACGAATTTTATTTCCTATAGAAATATTTCTCGTCTTTTGCTAGTCACCGGTGTGACGCCATTGTTTTAGGGTAGTGGAAAAAGGGAACGGGCTGGATGGACTAAAGGTTTCGATAAACTCTTTATCAATCCTTTATTCTACGGTATTCATCTATTAATCAGGGTGTTATCAGCTTATTACCATATTTAGTGGAACTTATGAATATGATATGCTAAATGATCATGAAGGGTGATACCATTTATAACATTTTCAATTACAATTGGACGAGTGATTGATTGATTGTTCGACTCATCTAGGGAGTTTCTCTATATCGTAATGGAAACAGGTGAGCCCTACATATAACATACATGGATACTGTGCAATGAGGAACATGATAGGTGAGCGGGTGATGTGAGTGATGAAGAAGGATGCGCGAATGCTGTTCAGGTGGAAGGAGAAAATGAAAAGACTACATGATGGCCTGAATATGTCGTTTGAGGTTTGATTTTTAAACTTTGTTGCGTTGACTAATGGATTTTGTAGAATATGGTTTCTTTATTGACCAGGTAGAGATTTTGCAGAGTGAAGTAATGGATTGTATTATTCGTTCTGTAGTGGACATAGAAAGAGAGGTGATTTATTATTTTTTGTTGTGTTTGTCTCTGGTAAACGAAGTGGCACTACTGTCATGTTCTCTGCATTTGGTTTCGGTTTAATTTTGGTATGTTGTGTGTTGTTCTTCACATGTATTGCATTTCGGTGGATTCTGAAGGTTTGTACATTATTTGGTTAGATTATGTCCAGAACAGTAGCCACAAATCGGTGTAATCTTTATACTCACTGGCTATATGGCCTCCATACGTTTTGCACTTCTTACATCGCAGTGGTATCGATGGTGGTGATCTGGAAGGTTTCACACTGTGGAGACGTTTATAGATGAATGCTCCATTCCTTAAATAGTTGTCTATTGGTGATTGGTCTATGGTGAGAACTCGGACAATGTACCTGGGTGTACCAATTTGCGTTTTGATTCGGATACACTTCTTGATGATATGACCTTCGGTTGTTAGTTCTGCTTCGACTTCATCGTCTAATGGAACTCCTCGAATTACAACTGCTACCATAGGTACTTTTCTAAGTGGTGGTTGCTGTTTTATTGATGGCGAGTTGAGTGTTGTGAGCTGTGCTTGTGTGCCAAAAAATTTATATTTGTACATGTTGTGAATGGCTCTTGCAAGATTTTGATCTGCTGATTTGATTACTATGCCAGTTTTGGTAGGAATGATTTCAGGGATATTGTATTAAGAAACACATTTAAATATCTGTTGAAGAAAAGGCATTTTGGTGTTTGGAACTTTCTGTTGGATTTGGTTAGCAGGAAAGAATGGAGCGAAGCTTCTAAAGTTTGTTGTAGGTTCTCTTCGTGTTCGGTGATGTTCATTAAATAAAACTCAGATGCTGAGTCACTGATGCGATGAGTCTTGTTTGCTGGTGGAGAGTGAGAACTTTGTATTATAGACCTCGATCGTGAACTAGTAGACAGTTGGTCGGAGCTACTTGACTGTTCACTTCAGATACCTGTAGTTGTCATTTTTGGAGTTGCTACTGATGCTGCTTGTATTACGCATTGTGCCATATGATGTTCCGATTTTGAAGATGTTGGTTTCGGCATGTTGAACTGGTGATGTGCGATAAGAATGAGTGCAATGAATGGTAATAAACAGTCTTCATGGAATGACTGTTTGTCAGGTTTCTCCCCCGTTTCGAAAGGGGACCAGGATGCTCGTAAATGCTCTGCCAAAGTCGTGATAACGAAAGCCATGCGCAAGATGGGTCTGGCCTCTAAATACAGACGAAAGTAGCTGGAAAATTGAGCAGGAGAATGACACAGGAAGGTTTCAAACCTAGCAATACTGGTTCACTTCGCAAGAAGCTATACGACTAAGGTGAGTAGAAACACATGCTCCTGTAGCAAAGTACTCAATTTCATATAAAACCTAGCCTAAAATGCTGCTCTGGGTGTCTTGTTATTTAGCTTAAACAGTATAGAACAATTGTCATAAAAGCATAGATGCAAAATAAAATTAAACAATTTTTATACAGTTTCATCATATACTATGCATAGTTTAATTCGAAACTCTTTAAAGTAAAAATACTTGATTTCATTTTTTAGCCTTTAGTTGTTCTGACATCTAGTGAGTATCTATCTACTAAGCGAAATGCTAGATGCAATAGAAGCGCAGATAATTCTGTGTGGCAGAAGCTATAACTATGAAATACTAAATATAAGTTATCTTATTGCACTCAAAGCATTTGGGATATTAATTGTGCCACAAAACTTGTACACTATTAAAGCAACAGTCAATACTAAAATAAACATTATTTCGATAAATAAAGAAACGAAATCACAATGTGCGTTCCCGTGATGACGTACATCGACGGAGCAGTAAGATGGATAAAAGTGTGGAAGACTTCGTTACGAACTACATTCCGTAGAATGCACCGTCGATCTGGTTTGGGACAGAAGGTGAAGGGTAGATTTGAAGTAATAACGGAGCACTCTAGGGTGCATCATGTTGTTTTATAGACGGCCCATACAAGGATTTCAACACCAATATATTCGGATAATTAAATCATAT
>JAGDQP010056190.1:0-11157 GCA_022664845.1 Lepisma saccharinum
TATCATGGAAACTGTATGCAAATTCGGCTTGAAGCAAATTTAAGATATACCAGAAGGTTATATTATCACACAAAAGAAATTGGTTTGCTTTATTTTGGCCCGCAAAACATGTAAAATTTACAGGAGAAATAGAACATTTCCAACATGTATAGAAGAATGAAAATGCAAAATGTAACAATGTTTCGAGTCATGGAAGGGTGAAATAAAGTTGAAAAGGTGAGAGAGAAACCAGAGACTATTTAGCATCTTGCGCACACAGTGTCTTTTAAACACCATGTACATTGCGTCTACTAAAAATATCTAACCTGACTTTAACTAACCCCTCTTCGCTCTCTCGAGATACTGTCCGTGTTTTCTTGTGGACGTTTATTCACAACACAAAGAAGTATTCGATTTGTCGGTGGGATGCCGGGGATCTTCCCTAGTGAGTGAGTATTTTATCACCGGTTGTTGATTCCGAATATCCTCCTAACTAGCGATAAAATATTTGTGTATACCCATTCAGGTAGTATGTTGAAAGTTATCGGCAACCATCAGCTTTAGGACCCCTCGTTCTTAATTTATAACAAATCAAACATTGACACGAAGTGTCGCGATAAGTATTCCTCCGCATATGTTTTGTGTGTTGTGATCAACATCAACAGTATTGGTGCGTATTTAACGAAATAATAATGACATAGCTTTTCGTAATCATTTATGGGTTGCTGGTTGTCGCTAGATATTTATAGAAGTGTCTGCGACACTTATTGGTAAAGAAATAAGTGGTATAGAGCGTACATATTCTTCAATACCTGGTGGAAGCTGTGGGTCATAAAGTAAAGTTTCTCCAAGAAATCTTTTATTTTTCTGTGGTATTAATGCTAGCGTGATATTTCAAGCTTCGTGAGATAAATACAAAGTAGGGATGCACCCTTGTACACAGTTTATAACACACAGCGAACCATTGGCATTTTATTTTCTTTCTCGGTAATACAAAAATGTTGAAAGTCATTTGTTCCTTTGTACATAATATACACGAAATATAAAGTCACTTTAATATAAGTGAGACTATCGTAACATCAGTTTTATTTTAAACGCAACAGATAGGGATGGATTGCATTTACATGTGAAGGAACGTTGCAGCTATTCCTCCAGAACCCCAATAGGGAGACGTCACGTCTCCAACTTTACAGAAGCATTAGATATTTTACGTTAAATAAAGTAAAGAAATTGTGAAAAACTAAATACACACTCACCGAATTTTGGTTTCACATTCACTCAAATTAAAAATTCTGGCGGATATAGCACGCAATGTTCCAACTTAATATGTTTTTGGAATCACACACTACTATTGTTGTGTATCCTGTAATTCTTACAATGGGGAATAAATGTGTCATTTTTCCTAATGTTTACAGTACCAATTGACGTGTGCACATAATAACGGAAGTTAACATATCTTTTCACATTTATCAACAGATGTCGCGCCTGTCGAAGGACTTTGGAAACCAGCATGACATTTCCTTCGGCATGACAAAATGAAGGTATCTACAATACTTCCTATTCGAAGGAGGTAGGAGAAAGGGGATAGCAAGTGGATTCGGCTGTCCCCTCAGTTTTGAGTCACTTCAAGATTGCTATATGTGGGATCATGATTGGGAAGTAGCAGGAAAATAAATAGACCGTTGGGAAGACCGGGATGTCGTTGGGATGACAACGTTGCGGTTGAGAGGACGATGTTGGTGATTAAAACTGATTTGATGTCGTCCAGGATAGAATCCAACGGCGAACGTTTGTTATTGCGGCAATGAACTTGCGAGTTCCGTAAGCTACAGAGTTAATTGGTTGCTTTTTAATGCTTTTCCAAGCGTCTTCAGCGGGGAAACAAGGAATCCGTCCCACTTCTACGAATTTGCAGCACAAAAACTGTCAAACGGAACTCAAATTAAGTAACCAGGGTTCCTAATGGTTTCTTCCTTAATTCACAAGAGTTTCATATCTCTCTTCACCAATCTATAAACGGTGATAGACAGGGGTGTAAAAACACCTCCGGGGTGCGAGGGGCACACGAACTTCGGGGACACAGATGTCGTGACAGTAATCATAAAGGGTGCACCAACTGACGTAGCAGGGAATGAGGAGCGCAGAGCTAGTAAGTTACGATACTGTTCAGGGATTCCGTCACAATTTTCATTCTCTGGGTGTAAAGTCAAAATTGGGAGGGGTGTAAGTGGTTTTGTACGGTTTCTATCGATTTTTTTACCTTAAAAAAAATTAAAGTTGGGTGTGCGCTCAAGATTTTTTTTGGTGGGACACCCCCCATAGGAAGGGGCAGAATCACTGCTACTGGTGAAGGATTAATGCGTGCAAAACATTTGAGGGTGAATTCCTATTATCAAAACAACAAAACAGTTCCCTTGAAGATATGTCGAAACATGCGAGTTTCGGATCTACAGGCGCTCAAAGTTAAGGTGGCATCGTAATAAATGACGACGTCATATCTAGACAAATAATACAAGCATGAAACAAACTTGTTGCAAAAACATTATTGTATAGCTGGTTGAACAACATTATTTCTGGTTCTTATAATTAGCTTAATTCAAGTTTGTTGGAACAACCAGCTATGTAAGGATGCTTCTTAAACTTGAAGTCTATTTGAATTTTGTTTCCTTGCACATCCACTGTGGTCTCAATGCGACGAAGTCCCATCATCTGCCAGGAATTTTTCGCCGCAAGATAATCTCTGCCAACTGCCAGCCAGTGTCACCCTTTCAGTACATCAATCTCGCGATATGATGAACTAGAGTGAGTGGTTCCGTGGTATAGTGTCTACGACATTGGAGCAGTGTGCCACTGGTCTTTGGTTCGATTCCCTCCAGGTCAGCGTCTTTTTTTTATAAGTACATTATTTTTTTGTTCTTGTCCTGTTAAGACTATTTCAAGCTCGATAAGATAAAATTAATTGTATGGGCGGTAACATATTTCAAGCTTGAATCTTGTAAACTAGACAGGTTGATTCAACCTTTTTCGTTTGATTCGTTAAGCTTACCTTAAGTTGTCACACTTATCAAAGAAAAAGTGATTCACTTTTGAGGCAGGTCGAAATTTCTACGTGGACAATACACGAATAATAATCGTGAAAACGAGAGTGAAGGAGACCGTAAAAAAAAAAAAAAAAAAAAAACACACTCATAAAGCTGACCAACCACAACGGGTGAAATAAGTCATTTCTGAGACTGTAAACGACAACTTACTAGTGATATAAATCTATACAATGTTATTAGTATCCAAAGACAGTTAACAATTCGTAAGCGGAAAGAGGAAACATCATTCGAGCTGTTTATGAACGTTGGTTAAGTAGCACGCAACGACAATGTCCATTTCTCTCTCTCTCTTTCCCATATCTTCATTGTCTTACGTTATATTATTCCATTGGCCAATGGGAGCGTGACAACCACCACCACATGCCATTATGAGAGAGTTTGTACCACAGCCTATCTTTTCTTCTTCTTCTTCAGTTTGTGAATGAGATATTAAGATTATGTCTGTGATTTCCTGCCAGCTATCTCTTGAGCAAACTGTCGCGGGTTGTGCTTTAGGACAGCAAGAAGACGACACGTGTTTACAAGTCTTTAATACATGAACACTTTGTTTCATCCCTTTACGCCTTTATTTTATTTTTCCTCGTTCCTACTCCTTTAAAATAGGATTTTATAGTAATTGGGATTTATAGTGACTTTTATAACAGCTGTGTGTATTGATAGTGTATTACTAATGGTAAGTCTACATTAGGCCTTGTTGATAAACATGTTTGTGCGCGCGAGGATTATCTAAAGACCGTGACAATCTTCAATTTTCACTCCACTAGTGATGTTTGTTTATAAATTGTCACGGTCTTTAGAAAAATCCTCGTGCGCACAAACATGTTGATCAACAAGGCCTAATGTAAACTTACCATAAGTGTCACAAAACTAGGTTTATCACAAAATAACGCGGGTAATCAAAAAAATCAACAGAAAAGCAAACGGGAGGAAAACCTAACGGATTGATCTTGAGGGAAACAATCCATTTGCAACTGGTACACATTTTCTTTACTACTTGTTCCAAATTGCGAACTTAAAATGTTTGACATCAATGTTGAGTCCGGATGTTTACTGGGAATAAATGGCAGCGACAGTGCAATTTCCTTGGCGTTAATAAATTACACACAATTAAGGTTACTGCTGTGCCATGGAAATCTTGTCGTGGCAGCAGGTGTGAAGAATTACTTTCATGTCTCCTACGCATTATCACATGTGGGCATTTTCCACATTTGGATCCATCGAATTGTGACGAGTGCAATGTTCTTTAAACTATTCGTCACACACTGTTTTAGATTGTCCTGGATACGATCATCTTTGTCAGACAACGTTATAACATTCTCATTGACTTTTCCGTTACTGCTTGATGATCCCAATGACCTCTATCTAAGCGATACTGGACTGACTGCTGCCATTCAAAATTTCATGAGTGTAGGAAGCCAAGGAGCGGAGGAACATTTTTTGTCCACTTTCAGTCTAAACCGATATGGACCACATTTTCAGTTCTAATTCAGATTTTTCCGCTTGAAATCGCTGCGCGGCGGCCCGTTCTTTTATTTATGTCTTAATTCCTGAAAAAAAAAACGTAAATATTATTTGCAGTATTGTATGCAGAGTACTGTATATGAATAGCTCAATGTCAGGAATTAAGACTTAAATAAAAAAAAACGGGCCGCACAGCAATAAGAAGCGTATAAAATTGAGAAATTTAACTGAAAAATTGGTTCATATTGGATTAGACTGGAAGTAGACAAACGAGTTTAAGTATTTGCTCTCGCGTTTATCTTTCGACACTAAGTAGTCACTCCAGTATCGTTACGTAGAGCTCGTTGGATGATCCTGATATTGTATAATTATAGATAAGTTCTGTCAGTGTAGGTGTACCGACAGTAGGGGAACACCTGATTAGGAGAATTTCGGTCATGGCAGCCAGCTTGAAAGCCGCCATATTGGATTTAGGTAGAGAATTTGCATAGGGAACAGGGTCATGTTATATATCGTTTTAGGTTAGCTCGTTCCCACAATTTCAAAACTGAAGTCAAATTTCATCTGTTTTTGTTTATTTAGAAGATAGGGACTCTGAAATTTGGAATTTTGCAAAAGGATTTTGCAGAATGTTTGTCATCCTGTTGTTTCATGTATTTCAGCATTCTTCTAAACATGAACGGGTCATTATCGTGCTCATGAGTTGTGGTAGCAATACAATGGTGATTGCAGTTGACTCAACGCTCGTCACCCGGATAGACAGACATGGCCGTCGTGTTAATGAATCCGCTGGATTCGCAGACCTCTGCTAGGAAAGATAGAAGAGTTCGCGGGTATGCTCTATCGGACGGTGATATTGACAACTTCCAGTAATGATGGAAGTGGTCTATCTAGACCGGAAGTAGAATTTAGTCATGGTGGCCATCTTGAAAGCCGCCATATTGGATGTAGGCTGAAAATTTGCATAGGGAACAGGGTCATGTAACACGTAACATCTCGTTTTAGACTAGCTTGTTCCGAGACAGTCAAATATGATGTTAGTTTTCATCTGTGATTATTTGTTTAGAAGATAATTACTCTGGAATTTTAACAGTCTAGCTTATGGTGCATCCAATCCATCAAAGGCTTCAATTCTGCTGTATCCATATTTATTTTTTGCCAAACGCTTTTGTGAGCGAGTCTTGCTCGACAACATTGATGCAGACCTCCAGAGCTGTAATGTTATCATCAATCTTCACGCACTTATCCATAATCAGTTCAGTGTTCTAATATTCAACACGATGAAACACGGCTGGAAAAAAGATGCTCTCCCCGTTAACTATGATTTATTTTATGCTCCTGACAATGTTCTCTGGAAACCTAAAGATTCGAGCTGCAAAAATTCCAGCTGCACAAATGAATCCAGTGAGCTTATTGTCGTATACACGACAATATCTAGGGTATATATTTATGCTTACAGAATTTGTTCAAGACTCATAAACATGTATAAGTACCACTGTGTGCGGCTCAAAGTAATACCAAGGTCTAGGGAGTATATAGGACCGTCAGCTGAAGGGAGTTGAACCTATTAACTATAGATGGGAGTATTATCGAACTATAGTCGTGTCATCTTCAGGTAGGCAGGTGAACTACAACCAAGGACTAGGCTAATTCTTGGTTACAACGTAGCTAGATGGTAACAAAAAACGTCGGCAAACTTCGTTCCTATTCGGAAAAAACGCTTCCGTTCCCACAGAGAGGCTCACACCACAACAGTAGCGTTAGAAGTAGGAGTATGGTAGGACTAGGACCACTGCTCCTTGGGGTTGTGGTTCCCTGAAGTTGTTGGAGCGACTTTTAGATTATTTACATTTACTGTATATTCTACAGTGCAATCCACTAACAAACATAACTAATGCCAACAATTATAAATAAGACTTTGTACTGCTTCCTGAAGTCGAAATATTGACAGAGATAAAAAAAAAAGTATTCCTTTTTCTTTTCCCAAAGACAAAGATAGCTCGGATCTAAATCCATTGTGAACGGCTGGTGCAGTTCTCCCTGCCGATCACCAGGTGCCATGCAATTATCGCTCTTAGTTCAAACTATTGTCGCTTATGCAAGCTGGTAATCCTATACTCCCTAATCCTTGGTAATACCATAAACACTGTGTGAAGCAGGACACTCACACTTATTCAATATTTTACCACTATCTGTCAGGTTCTCCGCGAATGTACCTTGTAAGACTTTTTTCCTTAGGGTTTCTTTTGTACTGGCATTGCTCGAAGTTTGTCGATACGTACGTTTCCATCCTGTACATGGGACAGGAACGGAGAAAAACATATTTGTTTGTGTTCCAGATTTTTAAACACAGCAGCCCACTTCACAAATAGACGACAGGTTCTTTCCATATAATTCTTACATTGAATTTCATTATATAATATTTTCCCGAAAAAAAAAATGTGAGATTTTTTTCCCGTCTATATTATTTCTCAATGTTAATATAATCACCTAAAGAGTATGGTAAGTGAAATTTGAAACAGGTCACCCTAATGAAACACCTTTGTACAGATTCAATTTTGTTACATGCCGTTTGCGCTAAGTCGCTCTGTTTACTGGATACATGTTATATACTTCATTCGCGCTAACATGGCACCATAATTTAGTACAAGGCTAATTATTTCTTGAATTGTATGCACCACAGTAAGTTGGAATTCAGCTCTTTTACTTCGTTAATGTACGAGAAGCCATAATTTGATATGAAAAACCCAGAAAGAGTACTCATGTCTCAGATAGACCATTAGCCTTGCACTAGTTTTAGTGCAAAGATACCGCGACTGAACTATAGTTTTGATCTTATGAAAAGTTTATGTAATGTCATATACGTATTGATTAGAGCATGATTAATGATGTAACCTTTAAGTTTTCTAAGATTCATTTATTATTTTGGTTATATGAGTACCAAATTTTAAATTAAATTCAAAGTAATCCTTAACATCATTTACTTCAGCTATGTTCACATTATTTACTTTGTAGCTGCTTACATAATATTGTACTTTATTAGTATAATAAATAGATATTGCGTTTCTTGGGTGTTAATTCCCATATTGTTAACCGAACACCTGTAAATTCACTTGAGAACTTCTTGAAGTAATTTGTTATCCTTTGTACTATTGACTTCCTTTAAAAAAACTAGGTCTTCAGCATAAAGAAGAAGTTCAGAATTTCTTATTTCGGTACCAATGTCATTAATAAATACATTAAATAATGAAGGACCCAAGGGAGGTCCTTGAGGTATACCATTAGTTATAGGTGTCACATTGGAAATAACATTATCTAATTTTACCATGAAGTTCTATCAGTTAAATAACTTTTGAACCATTTGATAATAATAATAATACCAAGAAGGAAAACGGAAAGTGAAGGGTGAAAATGATCATCACGCTTCAGTTGAGTTGAGTCAGACATCCGAAAAGGAGATCTGAACGCCTAAAGAATCAAGGTAAAATCGTTTTCCTTGCTTCAATGATAAAGACCTTGATGAATCTTTAGAAACCAATTCATCTTTGGTTTTTCAGGAACTTGAGAAATCCCTCTTTTGTATTAACAGAAAAAGGAAAAAGGCGATTGTTTATGGATCATATAAAGAAGCTTATTATGTTTTGTTGCGCTTATTCATGGTCATTTACACAAAACAGTCACTTGGATACTGAATGAAAGAGTTTAGCTGTTTCTTTTCCACAAAAAAAAAAGAAAGAAAAAAAGAAAGAAAAAAAGAAAAAGAAAAAAATGTTAAGTGACAAACATTATTGTTTATAAGTAGATCCCCCTTCCTCCCCCCACCCTCCTACATACACAAGAGACACACGCAGTGCAAGCGTTCAGCTTTCAGCAGTATGTGTCAGCCCCATAAGGTGAACCGAAAGTCTGAAAACACTCATTTCTTTGGTACAGTTCAAGAACTGGAACTCATTTCCTTATTATTATCATATAGGCTATTATGAATTTGAATTTTATTTTAAGGAATTTAGGCAACTTTTGGTTAAGGCCAAATGGATGATAATGAGAGAATTGGTGGAAATAAGGAAGTGAGTAAACGGGAGAACCCCCTAGAAAATCCACGTACATGGTGTTTGTCCACCACGAAACCCATATGCCATCGGCTGGGATCGAACCGAGGACCCCGTGCATTAGATGTAAGTGCTCTAGCATTGAGCCACCGCGGCCCATAAGCTATTGTGAGTTTTCCTAATGTTAATATCAGGGCTATTTAGTAAATGTTAATGATATAATGAAATAATGATGATAAGTGATTATGAAAGAACACAACGTAAATTTGGAACGTAAGATAGCTTTGTGAATCGAACTCGGATCACACTCGAAGTTTCGGATCTGTTTTTTTCTTTTTTTACTCTTGTTATAGCTGTGTGGCCGGTTTTTAAAATTAATTCTTGAGCTGTGCACTTACCGGACTGTACATATAACCGTACATGCTGTAAAAAATAATAGTATATAGCCTACGTTTTTTAAAGGAATTAAGACATAAATAAAAAATCCCTTTCGACAGGCCTACAGGCTGAGGTAGATCTCGAAGTTTTTTTTTTATTTTCAAAATTCATTTCTCGCCTTGTGTGAACGGTATCGAGAAACTGTTTATTGATGTGTAGATTATTCATCAAGAGCTTTTCAACGATACCCTACAAGACGTGGATTTAAAAATATTGAATTTCCACCACCACAACCTCTGAATCATTGGTGTCACCGTAAACTTCATATGAAGTACTATAATTTATGCAGACAGTTTCCCTCTAAACTCCATAGGGGCTGATATATTATTTTTTCAAAATTTCAACCCCTCCTCCGACCACCCCCTTAGGCCGATTTCGCTCATTAACGAACATAGCCGAGCTATTAAGCCTAGAAATAATATAATAAAATTTGGTTCAAATATCTTCAATATTATGGCCACTAGCGTGTAATTATATACATACTCGCATTACTTCACTGGGGGCGCTGCCCCCAGACACCCATGGGAGCTGCTCTCCCAACATGGTGGGCCTCTTTATCGTAATCAGACACTCTCTGGCGGACTGCGCCTCCATGGTACCGGGGGGATGCGGCCCCATATGGAGGTTTTCACCATTTTTTGTGACCTACTTGTCATAGTACACCTTCATACCAAATTTCGTTTGTCTAGCCTTAGTAGTTTAGAAAATGGGTTCTCGGGCAACCATTTTGGATTAAAGATGGCTACCTTTTTAACGTTTTATTATATTGTCGTGACTTACTCGTGGAGCCTTCACCTTCAAATAAAATTTCATATCTCTAGCTCAAACGGTGTCGAAAATGATTTTTGAGTGGCCATTTTGGTTCCAAAATGGCGACTTTCCTAAAATTTCGTAATATTTTCTTAAACTACTAGTTAAGATATACCTTTATGCCAAATTTCGTATCTCTAGCTCAAACAGTATCGAAAATGGATATTTAGATCCGCCATTTTGGATCCAAGATGGTGTCTTTGGATACAGCATGTAACATTTTCGTAACCTACTAGTGATATTGTACCTTCACACCAAATTTTACTTCAGCAGTCCCAGCCGTTTAGGGACTGCTGCCGTATATTCTATACAACAATGGGTTTGGGGCCATTTTCAACATTTTTCAATATTTTTTCAACCTAATAGTTACCATGTAGCTTCATACCAAACTTCGTATCTATAGCTCAAACGGTGTGGAAAATGGATTTTAAGAGTACGCCATTTTGTAACCAAGATGGCGACTCTGGATACATTTTGTAATATTTTCGCAATCTACTAGTGATGTTGTACCTTCATGCCAAATTTATTCTCGGTAGCTCCAGCGGTTTAAGCTCTCTATTCTATACAACAAAGGGTTTGGCGGCCATTTTGGATCCAAGATGGCGACTTTTTAAAAATGTCGGATTTTTTTCCTTTACCTACTCATGGTTCTACACCTTCATACCAAATTTGGTGTTTCTAGCTCCAGTAGTTTGGCCTGTGAATTTATATGGATGAGTCAGCATATGGATATATATATTTTCAAAATTTCAACCCCGTCCCCAGACCACCCCTTGGGTCGATTTTGCTCATTAACGAACTTAGCCGAACTATTAAGCCCGGAAATAACATATTAAAATTTGGTTCAAATATCTTCAAAATTATGGTCGCTAGCGTGTTAATATATATAATACACAGCCATATTCAATCCACTAGTGGATGAGGTCTCTCCCGGAGGGAGGAGGTGGTCTACTGCTCCCACGCTGACCAGACGTGTTGGGAGAGGAGAGCCGAAGCCCTCAACTGTGATCGCTACCTCTTTATTCAGGTAGCTCCCCAATTGGCCTCACGACGCTGGGTGGACGCCGCACATATATATCGTACCGATCTCAATAGGTAGATTTTTCTTCGAACAAACAGGCTGCAGATCGATAACAAGCGTAAAAAACTTAGTTAGAACTGCAAATTTGGTTCATATTGGTTTAGTGGTCCATACTGAAAATTGACAATGGAGATTAATCATATCCCTCCCTGCATATATTCATTACATTTTTAATGAAATCGGTCAGTCCAGTATCGCTTTTGCATTTAGATCATTGGAACGAATGTTCCTTCGGATT
>JAGDQP010056191.1:0-12128 GCA_022664845.1 Lepisma saccharinum
GCGGTAATTTGTGTATTTATGAGTCTTCATAAATCAGAGATCCCAGAGTACGTAGTGTTACGCTCAGACACATTCAAACACAAATTCACATCACTAATGACGAAATAATATGAATTATGACATCACTGTAACACAGAACTTATCCAAGTTTTATATATCTTCCAATTAGAAATTGTTTCCACCTTTTAATTTTGTAGCAATATAAAAAAGAAGGTATAACGTGTGTTACTCGCTCAAGGTCCATTCACTAAGTGCCTGACGGAAACTGGTAAGATAGTGAATATGACGTACTATCCTACTGCACACAGTGTTTATGGCATTACTTTGAGTTACACATAGTGGAACATATACATGTTCATGAGTCTTGAACCAATCCTGTAAGTATAAATATGGATGACAATTAGCACTGGTGATTGACTAATTTGTGCAGTTGGGATCTGGCTACTCTAATATACAGTTTCCCAGAGAACTTCAGGAGCATGAACGAAATCACAGTTAACGGGGAACACAGATGTTTTTCAGGCGTGTTTTATCATGTTGTTGAATATTAGAGCGCTGAGCTGATTATGCATAAGTGCGTGAAGACTGATGATAAGCATTACAGCTTTGGAGGTCTGCATCGCTCACAAAAGTATTTGGTAAAAAATTAAATATGGATATACATTCTTTGTAATAGTGGTGTCATGATTCTAATTATTTCTTCATTGATGACGGTTATTTCTGTTTGAATGTATTCGAGCGTAACACCCATTACTCTTGAAACTGATTTTTGAAGACTCATAAATATGCAAATTACCATTATGGTCAGCTAAAATTAATACAATACACACTGAGACAGCAGAACTTTGCATTTTGTCCAATATTAAGTTAAACCAATATCTGCCAGGCACTTCCCAAATGTACATTGCAAGTGTGGTGATTTACAAAGTGATTATGTTAAAAAAATACTTAAGACATATTACACGACCCCTTTCTCATTTAAAAATTCAATCGATATACAATATGGCGGACTTCAAGATGGTGGCCATGAAGAATATACCCTCCACAAGGAAGCGCCTTCCACCCAGTACCCATTACTGTGTATTTGCTATTCATTTCTTACAGCAATTTAAAAATATTTCAAAGTGTTTCAGCACTTTTATATCACGTTTCACAGACAAGAATCTGATTATTGTATCATCAATTCCTCTTCAACGACTGGTTGTTACCGCCCATACAATTTATTTTATCTTATCTTATCTTCAACGACTGGTCAATGGCACCTAATATTTTACACACAAACTCAGTTTTTTAAGCTGATATTAAATATGTATATCTCTTCTAAATCTGAGTGTTCACTTGAAATAGTGTTACTTGTCAGATATATGAAAATATGTTTGGGTTATATAATAACTTGTATTGTTAACGCACTAAAATATACCCTTAATTGTAATACAAATTGTAATTGTCAACTACATTTTCATTTCCACGAAATTTGAAAGAAGATTTAAGTACTTAACGTAGTGTATCCTGTATTCAATAATCAAAGACAAGAATTTTCTGTTTTAAATATTATAGAGAAGTTTCTTTATAATCTCAACACGCAAATATTAAAGTTATTTGTCGCAAGTGCAGACGAAATCTTCACTGTGTGATCAAATATACTTTTTATTCAAATTTGACCATGTAGTGATCAAATAACACCACTATGCTATGTTGGTTGGATAATCTTAGTTTTAATTTAAAAATACACCATTTCCAAGCATAAGAAAACTATATTTACGGTTTCGTGTACGCACAAGTGATAGCAAGTAGGTCATTTGCATGTATTAAGATATCAAGCATGTCGTAGAACTGAATAACTCTATATTTCTTACCGAATTTAAATTTATACTTTCCTTACCTTGTAGCGTACTGCCGACATCTCTTCACCATCACCCCAGCCAGGATAATGTTTAGAGAAACCAGGTTTTCCTCGGTGCTTTTCATTAACATTGAAAGACCACTTCCCATCTGAATCCAGAAACCAACCTCCTTCAATAAGTCGGTATTTCTCACCGTCTTTGCCTGTAAACCATCCACAACGTCCAACCTTATACTTTTTAGAATCTTCTGCTTGAATTATTCCGTCACCAATATAAGTATACCAGTACTTGTCGGTTCCTTTAACCCATTCATTCCTTCGTATTTTATATAACATATTATTTGATTCATTATACCATCTAGATTCACCTAACTGATACCACTTGTCATCTTCATCGCGATACCAGCCTTTGAATTTAATTTTCCACTTGCCTCTGGTAAGAAACCATCCTCCATCAAGGATGCGACGTTTTGAGTCATCTGCATCCCTAAACCAACCACTGCCTTTTAACTTCGTAATACAGTCTTCACCTTTGATACACCTATCACCAACATACTTGTACCATTTACCATCAGTTGCATGTATCCATTCACCATCCTTAAGTTCATTCCATAAGCCGTTAATGTTATTAAACCACCACTTCCCTTCTTGAATTTGATACCATTCATCGTCACCTTTCTGAAACCAAAGAATTTCCGTACGCTGTTGCAATTTTCCATTCTCCTCTTCAAACCATGCACCTTCTACAATTTTATGTTTTTCAAGATATTTATTCAAAAATTTTCCATCGGCGGTAACGCGATATCTTTTCCCGTCTTCATCTACAATCCATCCATCATCTGTATACTGATACCAACCATCTTGTCCTTTTTTCCATCCACCTCCTGCATAAATGTACCATTTACCGTCGGTTCCCTTAACACGTTCACCATCAACGAGCTCTTTTAATAAACCACCATATGACCTATAAAACCGATAATAATGAAGTTTGTACATGTTGTTATTGTTATTATCAGAAGTATACCACCCACCATCTACAATAAACAAACTCTTTCTATGTGGGCCTTCGACAATTGCGTCGCTTGCAAGAGGCCACCATCTTCCATCAGGTCCCCTCAACCACCCTCTATTCATAAATTGATATTGCTTACCATCAGATCCTTTGACCCATTCTGTATCCCGTAATTGATGCCATTTATTATCATTACCAAGATACCAATTACCACAACTACTTTGGGTCCATTTTCCATATATATCGAAATACCACCCACCACCATTAACCTTATAAATTCCCCCTTGTTTATTTATAAACTGTCCTTGTTTACTTATTTCATACACATTGCCGCCTGCGTCCTTTATTCGACCATCACCAATATATTCATACCAATCATTATCAGTAGTGAATACCCACTCACCCGGCCTAATTTCATATTCTTCTTTATTTGGTCCTTCTGCGAACACACAATCAGTGCTCTGAACCCAGTTGCCACTGTGAGTTTGAGACAATTTCCCATCAGTGATCTTTGCACGACCGTATGGAGTATCATAGGATCCTTCAGAACTAACTGGATAAGTCGTATCTTGGGAACCTACAAGCATGCCACAATCTGAATATTGATACATTTTGCCATCACTTAACATAACCCACTCGTCTCCTCTGAGCTGCCTAATTCTATACTTATAATCTACCCAGAGTCTTGCTTTTAAGAACATTTCCGAATCCTCTTGCCACCATGGAGGGTATTTAAAAATCCATTCAATATTTGCAATGTCTTTTGCATAGATACCACCACATATCCATTTCTCAAGATACCATCTTTTTC
Source organism: Lepisma saccharinum (assembly GCA_022664845.1). Taxonomy (NCBI): domain Eukaryota; kingdom Metazoa; phylum Arthropoda; class Insecta; order Zygentoma; family Lepismatidae; genus Lepisma; species Lepisma saccharinum. Next base: position 3,667 of record JAGDQP010056191.1, read on the forward strand.
TAAATTTTCTCCTTTTTATTATAGCCTTCCTCTTCTCACGAAGAAAATCTGAAAGACATAATTTCTTTAGAAAAATTATAGAAAATCGCCTACGTTGGGCAATTAATGAAATGTTAAAAACTATTAGTTTATTAAACTATGTGCAATCATTTATTGGATTACAATATTGAATGAAGCTTTTAGTTAATATTTTGGCGAAAATTACCTGAAAAGCAAAAATCATCTATAGGTTAATGGCGTTTTTGTAGCCAGGTATCAGTGATCAGTGTGGTTGTTCTTTTTTACACTGATTTGTAGTCAAAAAGAGTACAATACAAGTGGCTGCCGGTGGTTGTCTCCACTGGATGTTGCACTCAGGCCCGCCGCCAGCCACAAAGATTAGGAGATCAAGAAAAAATAGGGAAGGGCTAGGGATAGGCTTGGGCTTACGAAACATACACAAAATTAAATATATGTATTGGAACAAGGACAATTTACAGGGGCACAGTCCACCCCCTGGCTGCGGACCCGGACCTTCACTATGTGAGAGAGGATTGGATAGCTAATCAGTCACAATCAATCAACGTAGAGTGTAATTATGTAACATAGACCCAAAAGAAGAAGTGACCAGATTTTCAAATAAAGGGACGTTAAATCAGTTAGTTACGATTTTGAGAAAACTTAGAAAAATGCCTTAGCTATAATATTGAGAATAGAATTTCATAGTTTGTCGCAATTTTTCATGACTAGAAATTTGTGTCACTGTTATCATTATTGATATCAGTTTTAGAAACTTTGAAGATTCTCTAAACGTTTTCTCCAAGCTATCTTGAACGATAAAGTCGAACCAGCCCACAGCTTCTGACATTGATCGAAATTCTTCTGCCGAGTGATTGAAGACAGTTCGTGAAGACAGAGATTTTCTTTGTCAAGAAACGTGTAAATTGAACATAATTTCTCCACAGTTTGTTTTGGAAACTTGTAAAAGTAACTCGGAAATTTCTCTGGAGTAAACAGCGTGGCTGCCACAACGTGCCATGTGAATGTAAGGATTTTGCTTCGCAAGTAATGACATCGCATACTTCCTTTGCTTCCCTTATCATTCAATTCATCCACTCTTTCTCCTTTTTGATACCGTGTTTGTATTTTCTGTTGTTGAAGTTGATTAAACAAAATTTCCACAAAAACCATTATTTTACTAAAACATAAAGAAAGTCAGAAATTAAAGTGGCTGCTAATAAGTGTTTTCTTGAGTACTTCAGGGCGATAGATTGTGTTTGAATTTTTCTCTTCCTCCATCTTCACTATCTTATTCATGCACTGAATAATATCCTCGTTCTGTTCAAAGACAGTATTTACGCATTTGGATAGGAAGTTCCAATGAGAAGGCTCCTCGCTCCACTTTTAACACTGTTCAAAATATTTCTAAAACCAAAAGTACTATCAAAAATATAAGTTTATAGCGCACTAAAACTTACAAATTACCATGAAATACAATGGACAACGAACTCGAAATCTTGTCGATTGATGAGTGATGAGACTTCAATTAAATAATGACATCATAATCTTTGAAATCGTATCACTCATCAATGGACAAGATCTCGAGATCGCAGTCCATTGTATTTCATGTTAATTTGTAAGCTCTAGTGGGCTATGAACTTACATTTTTGATAGTGATATTAGTTTTTGGAATATTTTGAAAAATATTTAGAATGGGGTGGGGGATTGGGGACTACCAGAAAAGAAATACAAATGCCTTGCAAATTTGAGAAAAAAAATATTACATATAAAAGCAGGTTTCCTCATAAATAGATTCACTTGATGAGCGCAACAATGTCTATACACAGCATTTGAAATAGGACGATACAATGCCATACATTAAAAATTATGATTTCGCAATTAAAGTGACATGAATCGCCCGCAATGACCTCTGTCTAAAAGCGATACTAGACTGGCTGCTGATGCTACCAAAAAAATCATGAATATACGAAGAGAGGAAGAGGAGAGGACACTTAATCTCGTTTGTCCACTTCCAGTCTAAACTAATATGGACCAAATTTTCAGTTATAACTCAGCTTTTTGCGCTTGATATCACTGTGTGGCCCGTTTTTCTCCATGTCTTAATTCTTGCAAATAAATATTATTTGCAGTATTTTCTATTACATACAGAGTATGGTATACTATTATACGACAATCAGGATTTAAAGCTTAAATAGAAAACGGGTCGCACAGAAATAAGAAGTGTATAAACTTGAGTTAGAACTGAAAGTTTGGTCCACATTGGATTAGACTGGAGGTAGGCATACGAGGTTAAGAAATTTCAGTGTCGTCTATCTTCCGAGACTAAGGAGTCACTCCAATATCCAGACGGTCGCGCGCGAGATTCAGCATTTAGTGGTAACTTCGCGGTTGAGCACCATACACGCTCGCACACACACACACACACACACACACACACATATATATATATATATACGCTCACACCCGCATACACACCCTCTCTCCTTCTCTTTCATTCTTTCTCTCTCTCTCTCTCTCTTACACACACACACACACAGAAAAAACTACGAGTAAATGAAGGAAACTAGCAGACGACCTTTCCGCAGCGTGGGAGAAGGTCTTGTCGCTTGTTCTCCACAAATGATACCTTGTGGAAACAATGCAAAGCTAGGAGGGGAGGAATGAGCAGAAACGTCCTGCTTTCATTTGCCCTGCAAAGTCTCAAATCCTGTACTAATTGTATTAGAAATGCCAGTCCAACATCTAGTGGAGGTGAAGGCTATGTAGCGAGATAGGTGTTAAAGCGTGTGTGCGTGGATTACAACACCAAGATTAAACTCTGAACTTGTGAAGTATTTCTTTCTTTTCCTGAAGTATGGCTTTTTTGAACTCCGAGGGGTAGAATATTATTACATATTCTATATGTTAGAGTGATTGAATTAAAAATTAAATAGCTTCAAGAAAGGGGGTGTTGCTCAACAGGCAAACAAAGCACCCACCGCCACTGTGCAATACCATGAAACAGACTCCGCTCCAAACGGGACACAAAAAATATAAAAAGAAGCTTCAGAAATAAATTTGCTGATAATTTCTTGTTATTATGTTATCTCGTTAACTAGTTGTAAGATTTTTGGTCTGTTAATTGTATTTATGTTGTGTAACTATGCCATTGTTTGGCAAGTCCAAATCATCTCCCAAAAGGATAGACAAAATTGCACATACTAGATATTTAGTATGTGCAATTTTGTCTATCCTTTTGGGAGATGATTTGGACTTACCAGTGTCGTAGGGATCAACATGCAAAGTACAAATTTCTCATTCACACGAATGTTCTTACAACCTCCCGAAAAGTACATGTACAGTACTTCGAGAGTCAAAACCGGTTCCATCTTTAGCCACTCTTTCTGCGTCAACCGTTCCATGAAAGCTGGATTACCGTTGGCGAAGAAGTTGAAACTATTTATTATTTAGTGCCTGAAATAAATTACGAGCCACTTGAACAGGAAGAAGCAAACACTTCAGAACTTCGAACTTCATCGGACGAGTATGACATGGAGAGTCTCTTGTCAATTCACGCTCTCTGATAGGTCTCGAACCAATACTAACTTCAACTCTAAGCTAGCTAGGCGAAAGGAAAGTAGAGGTCGTTAAGATACAGGACTGCGAGAAAGGGGATCCTGATTTTCATACACCTGTTTACGAAACTTTCAACAATGTACCAATATTTCCTCCTCCCCCTCTCACACGTTCTACCCAACATCACAAATCTCATGATCTTCCATAAGTAAAACTTTTAATTATGAACTACTATCATCTAGCGAAGAATCTTCCAAAGGGATGGATTATGAATTCGAAAATTTAGCCAAACCATATCCAAAGCTCCACCTCTCTATTTTTATTGGTTCCCGTGAAGATTTGATCTCAAGATTTCTAGCTATAACCGTTTGTGTGTGAAGACTGATAATAGGACTGTCAGTAACGGAGCAATACGCTTGATGAGAACCAAATAATGTAATATCGATAAAAGCAGCAGGAATAACTGATGCACAGGTTAAATATATCCACCTTAATTGATATGATCGACTATAAGCACCAGTCACGATAATAGAACAAAATGTCAAAAATCATCAAATAATATCCCTAACGCGTTTTAGAAATATCTTAATCAAAAGAATTAAGTTAATAATGAGCAAGCTATATTCAAATATATGCAAACACTTAATTCGATATTGAAACGATAATAATTACATGTATTAGACACAATAAAATGATAAATTCGAAATATAGTTGTTTTATTTATCTAAAAAAATTCACAAAGAAGTATCTGATTATACAATATCTCAATACAACTCTGATGTAGATGAATTTTACCTAAATATACTTTCAAGGTATGCGCATCAGGAATAACAATGATATATGAGTGGTAAGTCGATGGTCACATGTGTACTCAAAATTGTCAATATTGTACTATTTATCTACTAACACCGTCCGTATGATTGGACGTACATTATAAATTCCAACTCAGTCTCTCACTAACAAAACTATCCGTCTGTATATTTAGACGAAACAGAATTAGTGGATGGAGATATGTTAAAAACAAAAGACAGACCAAATGACATCCACTTATATATACACTTATGTATTTGGCTATCACAAGATTTGAATGCGTGATCTAACAACTCACAATACATAGAGCTTGGGTCCAAAATAACTCTATTGCCTGCACAACTTCGTAGAAATAAGGCTAATGAAAGTACTGAAAATGTTTTCATTCACAACGTACGTGTGCCAGTCTTTACAATAGATATTTAAAACAAAACAGGATAACTGACTTTCTGTTACCACTCTCGAGTTTGCTTGAGTGAATAAAAACAAACTTCCATACAGCACGTAAAATACAACCTATATCAACACTAACACCTTTAAACTATTTTCATTGCAAGGATTAGGATAGGTGAGAAGGGAAGGTACTTTAATAAAACTGCACAGACCACTGCCACTTTACGCTTACAAAATCATACTTCTGGCAAGCAAACAAGTACAGTGATAAGAATTTTACTACTTGTAATAATTCCAGTTGATTTCTTTATATTGGGTAATTAATACGTTTTTTTTAAAAAAAAGTAGCAGTGTCACCAATAAGTGAAACATACACAGCATGACACTCTTACAGCCTATCATGCAAACAAGACTTAAACTTTTATATGTAAAGTCACTAATACTATGCCGTCAAATAGCTGACTATAGTAGTCTATGTAAGGTAAAGATTTATCTTGCTAACTAAGCACCTTTAACGTCAGGACAGAGGGAGGGCACCGCTTTATCTTTTATGAAGGAATACCCTACGCTATAAAGAACTTTACGTACTAAGCAACATACGAAATATATTTGTAGTACCGAACCTATCCTGACTGGTACGATTCCGGTTCAAGCAGCACAGCACCAATATGTTATTTACATTATTATTTTATACTGCTACCCGTACAGGAACTACTTATTCTTATTTTTGTACGTATTTTATACAAATCAAGATTGATTTGAACATAATGCACTGACTATACATGTCAACATAAGTACAGACAAAAATCTAATAATCAGGCCTGTTACTAGCAACTTCACGTGCACGATCGATTGTACTGTTTAGATATGATTCAACGATATGCATATGAAATATTTGTATAATTAGAGCTCTCTCTTAATCAGAGGAATGAAAGGGAAAAGGGAGCCGACAATCAAGGACCGAACAGAAGCTTTGATAGTCTCAAAAGCCAAGTAGAAAGGGACACCAATTCGAGAAGCAATCGTCGAGTTGTAGTAAATACCTGCATTTCGAATATTGAAGAATATGTATCATTTGGAAGAGGATTAACTAATCCGAGGAATAATATCAGTAAAGAAGCAAATTCAAAACAAACAGAACCTATCAGGAATACATGGATGAAAAGCCCCAGCTAAATTAAATGTTCCGACCTTAAATGAAGAGTACAGAAAAAAGAGAGTATTTCCATGAAATGTGACTGCTTGTAAAACGAATTTTAAAGTATAACTCTCGCATTTACTATTATGTATTTGATATTTTCAAAAACACTTCTGAAGTTTTTGCGCCTTTGGAATGAAATTTTCCAAGCGATTAGTTATCAATGTTTAATACCTGTTACGAGTGCAAATTTTTAAAATACACATCCCTTTTCTTTCTCTGTACTTTTCAAATATTTCGGTCATAAACACAATCAAACATATTGTCCCTCCCATTGTGATGAAGGTATATATTTCTTTGTCCCACTGTTATTCAAGTAGATGAAGATTTAACGTACGGTACCTGCAAATTTTCTTGCTTATTCACCAAAGGGTGTACATATCTTGCTTGTTCACAGCCCTCAGGCTGGGACATTTTCAACTTCATCCCAAACTAGACAAGGGCAACACATTTTACGTATTCTTAATCTTTTTAAATAAACACCTTTAACATCTCTTTCCGTATTCGCTTTCTAGTTTTATATTTTGAATTTACTTCTGAACTATCGCTATTCTAGATCCATTTCATTCATTTTATTATTTGCAACACTTAAAACAGAAGTCTCGCTCGTCACTACCTTCAATGGTTCGCTCTCCGCCTCCTGGTCGCTGGCAGACGTTGACTTTCGACTGATGAACTTAACCCACTAACCGAGTTATTTACTTCTTTTTCTTCCGTATTCTTAAGGAATTACTCGATTATCACTTTCCTGTTTTGATAATGTCATTTCACTTGATTTTACTTCAATATCAATTAGCTTATTTTGGTTTTTATTAGTACACACCTGACTGTCTGTTCTATTATCGCCACTACCACAAGAAACGGCTGGATCACACCAACGTTTCTGATTTTCACCTTTCACTAACAAGTTCTTATCTAATGTAAGCTGTGCTTCATTGTGTTGTTGCAATTTTGTACTCCTATTTCACTTTCACTATAATTGCCAAGCTGAGTTTGCATACACGCTTGTGTTAACGTTGCAAATTCGTTGTATTGAAATAAGGGGATTAGGTCTACTCTGTTTAGATTTTGTAAATGTAAATTTTGTTGAACTCTCACGGGTTTTCCTGCTCGAGCCAAGTGGTCGTATGATTCACAAACGAAATACGTTCGCGGTTTATTTGACTACTGCAGTTTGACTTTAATCCCCAATATAACTGCATCTTGAGGTAACTTCAAACTGCGAAAATAAATTATTCTGTTGCCCGTGTACGTTTTATAAATGTTACCTTGTAGTTATAATTTATCTGATTTCTCCATAAAGCTTGTTTCAATTGTTCGTTGTTGACTCTTTAAGATGTTATATAACCTAACACTGCTATTTGTTTTTGATTATGATTTGTTACTGCGAGTTCCACTTTTGTCTTCTTCCACAATGTTTTGAAACAATACAATTCTTTCCTTTCTGCCGCCCACTGTGTAATTACTTTCAGAAAAATCGAATTAGTGTAAGCATCTAGTTCAATGAAACATACCTGTGATTCCATTAGTTGTAACTCTTTTTATATCGTTCCATGAACAATGATAGAATTTGGCTTGGCATGGCAATCTATTCGGATTATGTTATCTCGACATTATTGTTTCTTTCAGACTAAACGTTTCTGTCTGACATTACTGTTTCCTTCAGAATAAACTTATCATCATTAATTTACACTACTGTTTCAAGACTATTTACTGCTATAAAATTAATAATTCTATTTTTCATTCAATTCGAAACAAAACTACAACATTAAAACAGTAAAAAAAATCGTAGCTTCATTTTATACTGCCCTCACAGACTCACTCGACCTGCTCGCTTGCGCGTCTACACATCAACTTGACACTGCTTCGGACACCCGGACTACTTATAAAATATATTTTAAGGCATGAATGTTGCATCTAAGATGTTACGTAAACGTTGAACCATGTTATTTCCTGACTAGCCGAATAGTGCGGCTTAGTATTGTCGTATGTTAATACCTGAAAGATAAAATACTACCATACGAAGTCTGCTTACAACTAAAATTCCCAGACCATGCCCTCTCTTTGAAAATAATTTATCAGGAGCGAAATGCACACAAGTCTTGAGTTGGCAGTTTTATAACTACGCTAAATTTCTCGAAATACAACCCCAGTGTTCATGTTTTAATGTCATAGAAAATGTGTGTGATAAAAGCGAGAGGAAACTTCGTGAGCACAATTTTGCGAATAAGAAAGATCTGGAGAATGTGCTTCAGCTGAAATAAATGAACACATTTTTATCTCACTGCGAGGAAAGGATTAAATCCATACCAAACAAAAATATTGTCTAAAGAATAGAAGGCTATCTACAAAAATTAAGTTATTTTTGCGTTCTTTTATCGTTATCTGTGAGTATACGAACTTTATTTTGAGGTTAGTTTTACGGGATGATAAATTAATTTCTTTTGTTGAATCAGGAACTTTAGAATTAAAACAGAAGAGTACAAGGACAAAAGGCGGATGTTCA